>CAUYUJ010020453.1:75000-86407 GCA_963575745.1 Prorocentrum cordatum
TACGTATAACATCAAGGATTCGTGCTCCAAGTGAGGCCCACTCGATAGGAGCATACGTAGAACACATGGGATTGAAGCCACTCCTGTTGCCTTCTGAGGCCTCCTGCTCCTGGGGCCTCTCGGGGCCTCCTGTTGCCTTCCGAGGCCTCCTGGCGCTTCCTGTGGCCTCATGGGGCCTCCTGTGGCTTCCTGAGGCCTCCTGGAGTTTCCTGGGGCCTCCTGGAGCCTCATGGGACACCCTGTGGCCTCTTGAATCTTTCTGTGGCCTCCTGATGCCTCCTGGGACCTCATGTGGCCTCCTGCGGCCTCCTGCAGCCTGTTGGAGCCTCCTGTGGCATCCTGACGAGAATATGTGCCCACGAGTCTGGCCACCAAAACAGGCAAACCGATCGAGACATCCTCAAAATCTGGCCCACGTGGGGGGTGAAAATGACCGCCTCGCTCGAGACATCCTCCAAATCTGCTCCGAAAACGAAGGATGTTGAAACTGAAAACAGGCAAACCGCTTGAGATATCCCCACAAAACGGCCGCGAATGGGACCGTGCAATACCCCTCGGCGGCTCCCCTTAGCGGTACTGAAACCAGCACCCCGCCTGAGACATCCCCACAATCTGCTGTGTGTAGTAAGTCAGACAATAAGAAGGTCTGAGTATGAGTAAGTCTGGGTATGAGTGAATCTCAGCATGTGTAAGTCTGAGTATGAGTAGGTCTGAGTACGAGTAGTTCTGAGTATGAATAAGTTGATATGATCATGTCTGAGTATGAGTCAGTCTGTGTATGAGAGAGTCTGTGTATGAGTAAGTCTGGGTATGAGGAGGAGGAGGAGGAGGAGAAAAAGAAGAGGAAGGAGGAGTAGGAGGCGTCCAAGTAATAAGTACTCACTGCGTGGAGCTCCCCATATGTGCATCTATCCGCATGGACCTGTCCGCCGTGAATGTCTAGGCGCAAGAGCTTTCGAATATAAACAGGCTTCAGTTGTGACGGTCTGGACATAAATCGAACTGCGAATGAATTGAAGTGTGCATGAGCCTCAGTAGTTCGAGCGCGTCTCTGTGCATGAGCCTGGGGCCTCCTGGGGCCTCCTGAAAACTACTGGGGTTTCCTGGAGCCTCCAAGAGCCTCTTGGGGCCTCCTGGGACCTCCTAGGGAAGTTTCGTGCCCCAGGAGAAGCGCAATATATAGCAACAGCCGTACATAAAACATTGCGGATTAGAGCCACAGGAGAAGGGCAATATATAGGAACACGCGTAAAACACCAAGGACTCGTGCCCCAGGAGAGGCCCCACATATAGGAACATAAGTAAAGCATGTAGGATTGTGTACACAGGAGAAGGACAAACTATAGAAACATACGTCAGAGTGAGGGGGCCGAACGGTCCTTCACTGTCCCTGGGTGCGTGGCTGAAGTGGAATTCCACGGTGCGGATTCTCGTTGTTGTTGTTGTTGTTGGTGGTGGTGTTGGTGTTGTTGTTGTTTGTTTGTTGTTGTTTGTTGTTGTTTGTTGTCGTCGTCCCACCCGCAGACCGCCCGGCGACCCACCCGCGACCCACCCCGCGACCCACCCCGCGACCCACCCGCGACCCACCCGCGACCCACCCACGACCCACCCCGCGACCCACCCCGCGACCCACCCCGCGACCCACCCCGCGACCCGCCCGCGGCCCACCCCGCGACCCACCCGCGACCCACCCGCGACCCACCCGCGACCCACCCGCGACCCACCCGCGACCTACCCCGCGACCCACCCGCGACCCACCCGCGACCCAAACCACGTTGAAGGTACAAACACAATTTTCGGCGCCTGCGGCAGGTTTTTTTTTTGCATCCCTTTCAGGTGGAGAGCCCGCGACCTACCCCGTGACCAACTCGCGACCAACCCGCGACCCAAACCACGCTCAGGGTACAAACCGAATTATTCGGCGCCTGCGGCGGGCATCTTTTGCATTCGTTTCAGGTGGAGAACCCGCGGCCCACCCGCGACCACGTTCAGGGTACAAACCACATTTTTCGGCGCCTGCGGCGGGCATCTTTTGCATTCGATCCCGGTGGAGAACCCGCGGCCCACCCGCGACCCAAACCACGTTCAGTGTACAAACCAATGTGTTTGGCGCCTGCGGCGGGCTGCTTTTGCATTCCTTCCAGGTGGAGGTGGAGAGCCCGCGACCCACCCGCGACCTAATTCACGTTCACTGAACAAACCAATGCCGCACAAGCGCGGCGGCGGATTTTTGCATGCCGTCTGAGCCCGCAAAGACCTCTTCAAGCCCCGCGCATCCACACCAGCCCGTCCAGCAACTCTGCCCTGGCGAGTTGCCTTGATCAGAGAAGGCGGGGAGCATAAAGTGGAAAAAAGGATTGCGTTGCAGTTATCTTGGGAAAGGAGGGGGAGGCAGGAGGAGTAAACAGGGGACGAGGAGAACGCGGAAGAAGAGAGGATGTAAGGAGAATGTGGAGAAAGAAAAGGAGGAGGAGCAGGAGGACGAGGAGGGGGAGGAGGGGGAGGAGGAGGACGAGGAGGGGGAGGAGGGGGAGGATGATGATGATGGACGACAATGGGAGGACGATGATGGAGGCCGATGAGGGGGAGGACGACAATGGGAGGACGATGATGAAAGGACGAGGGGGGGAGAGGGAGGACGAGGAAGAAGAGGAGGAGGACGAGGTGGAGGAGGAGGATGACGATGACGATGAGGACGAGGACGAGGACGAGGAGGAGGAGGAGGAGGAGGAGGAGAGCGCCATCGACAGTGAAGGTGGGGGCCACGAGGTCCGCCAGCTCGACGACGCCCGCGTCGCCCGCGCCCGCCCCCTCACTCTTATCCGCAATTGCGCGGTGCTACGTACAGCATCAAAGAATCGTGCTCCAAGTGAGGCCCACTCGAGAGGAGCATACGAAAAACACATGGGATTGGAGCCACTCCTGTTGCCTTCTGAGGCCTCCTGCTCCTGGGGCCTTTCGGGGCCTCCTGTTGCCTTCCGAGGCCTCCTGGCGCTTCCTGTTGCCTCCCGGGGCCTCCTGTGGTTTCCTGAGGCCTTCTGGAGCTTCCTGGGGCCACCTGGAGCCTCATGGGACACCCTGTGGCCTCTTGAGTCTTTCTGTGGCCTCCTGATGCCTCCTGGGACCTCATGTGGTATCCTGGGGCCTCCTGGAGCCTGTTGGAGCCTCCTGTGGCATCCTGAGAAGAATCTGCGCCCACGAGCCTGGCCACCAAAACAGGCAAACCGATCGAGACATCCTCAAAATCTGGCCCACCTGGGGGGTGAAAATGAGCGCCTCGCTCGAGACATCCTCTAAATCTGCTCCGAAGGCGAAGGATGTTGGCACAGAAAACAAGCAAACCGCTCGAGACATCCCCACAAAATCCCGCGAAAGGGACCGAGTGCAATACCCCCCCGCCGCTCCCCTTAGGAGTGCTGAAACCAGCGAATCGCCTGAGACATCCTCCAAATCTGCTCCGAAAGCGAAGGATGCTGGGACAGCAAACAGGCAAACCGCCTGAGACATCCCCACAAAATCCCGCGAAAGGGACCCAGTGCAATACCCCCCCGCCGCTCCCCTTAAGAGTGCTGAAGCCACAGAATCGCCTGACACATCCTCAACATCAGTGTGTGTGTGAGTCATCCGATGAGTGGACCTGAGTGAGTGTAGTGAATGTATGAGTACAAGTACGAGTGAGTCTGAGTGATGAGTGAGTCCGAGTGATGAGTGAGTTGGAGTGATGAGTGAGTCTGAGTGATGAGTGATGAGTCTGAGTCATGACTGAGTCCGAATGATGAGTGGGTATGAGTGATGAGTGAGTCTGAGTGATGAGTGGGTCTGAGTGATGAGTGAGTCTGAGTGGCTGACTGAGTCTGAGTGATGAGGGAGCCTGAGTGATGACTGAGTCTGAGTGGGTCTGAGTGAGAGGAGGTGAGGAGGAGGAGGAGGTTCCTCCGGCGCGGTCGGCCAATAACAAGAACCCCATACTTGGGATAGGGGGAACAAGAACCCCATCTCAGGATATGGGGAAACATCACGACGTCGGGGGTCTGGGGACTCCCCAGCTGGCCCTCTCCTGCCCTCAGCACCCGCGCGCCGCGCGGCGCCATCGTGCACCCCCGCCCGGCTCCTGGAAGGGGTGCGCGGTGGCACCTCTCCGAGGTGCGTGCCAAAGGACAACCGGTGTAAGGCGGCGTGAACGGAATGTTCGGATGAACGTGGGCTGCACTCGCGTGAAGCATCGCTGCACTCAGATCAAACAAGGGGACATACTAATCAAACTGGAGGGCGCTGCTCTGACTTCAAGAACGATACGCTCCGAAAACTGGTGCCACGACACTCTCTCGGTGAGGGCGCGCTTCCAAAAGGACCGCGCCACCAGGGGCGGACGCGGGTGGGTCGCGGCTCGCTCTGCGCGCGAGCCCTGGCCGCGGACGGATGAGAGGAGGCAGCCAGCTGAGTCCAACCGGGGCCCGATCCAACGAGTGTTTCATTTTCCTTCGTTCTGTCGTCGTTCCGCCTCTGCTGCAGTCTAAACGAAAAGGGCATCGCCAAAACGCCGTTTGAGCTCGAGCCCTGAGCCTAAGAGACACTGGAAGACGGGGGCTGGGGCGGATGAGGAGCGGAAGCCTGGGAGTCTAGGCCTCCTGGATGGGGTCGGAGTAGATGGGGTCAGGGGATCGCGCCGCATCGCCGATGCATCGACGATGCGGCTCGATGTGGAGACCGTGTTTCCCCTGTCAGTCACCACCGCGGGGCCCGACAACTCGACCGACAGCGCGGGCGCCAGGACCAGGCCTTCGCCGACGCGGTGTGGGCTGGGCACGTCAGCGGGCGCCCCGCCAAGAGGGGAGACGTGGAGAACCGGTGGACATCGTGGCTCGAGCACAGTCAACCCGTATCAGCAGGATGGGCCTTGGAGGCCCACGTGAACGTTTTCCGAACGAGCTTGGCCGGCGAGAGTCGCTAAGGACGGGCCGAAGGGGCAAGGATGCAAGGGTACCCTTGGGAAGGTTGCCCATCCTTACTATGCGGGTTGACCGTAGCACGGCTCGTTCCCACCCCACCTTCGCGGAGGCCGAGCTGTGGACTCAAATGGCGTGGTTGGAGCTGGCCGAGAAGTTCTGCATAGACAGACAGACAGACAGAAGCCGCGCCCTGACGGCGCATTGGCAAACATATTGAAAATGCTGATCAAATGCGTGCCGGCATGCAGAAAAACGCAAGATTGCGCAGTGCCTCGGGGAACCGTCGTTGTAGCCTTTGTTCCCAACGAGGTGCGAAGGGTTATCTGCGCAATTTGTGAGACAGGGCAGGAGGGAAGGAGAGGAGGACGAGGGGAGGACGGGGAGGGCGGGGCAAGAATATCAAAGCTATATGGCACAATGTCGAGCTACAGCCTCACGCCATTCTGAAGGATTCTGCAGCAGGGTCTGTAACGTGTCTGGGTCATCGTGCGCCACTGATAACGCTTCAGCATGCAGATAAGTTGCCCATTGCAAACGGGGCCTCCCTCTCGACCGGGCCACGTTCCACCTCCGAGGCAACAAATCATGCGTAGGACCACTTTCAAAAACCATGGTTCTCGGTAAGCTGGTGATGCTGTCCTGGGCGAGTTTACCATACAGTTTGAGTTTACCATACAGTTTGAGAGAAGTTCTGCACGCTCGCCCTCATCTGGGCGAGTAGGCAGCAGCAGAAAAAGCTCGACGACAAGAATGGGCACTCGGGTTCGTAGAGACGCTCTGCTGCTGAGCAGCTGAAGAAGCTCGGCGGCGAGTACGAGTACAGGGGCTCGTCGAGGAGTTCTGAGGGGAGGAAGGGGCATGCGCAGCATGCCTCTGCCGAGCTGCGGCTCGGCGAACTCGCCGATGCACTATCACCATCACCATGGCCTCCTCCTCCTCCTCCTCCTCCTCCTCCTCCTCCTCCTCCTCCTCCTCCTCCTCCTCCTCCTCATTCTCCCTCCCTTCTCCCCCCCCATCCCTCCCCTCATCGCCCCTCCCCACCCCAGATAGGAGAAGAGGAGCTGGCGCTCGGCGAAGAGACCACACACGCACACACACACACACACACACACACACACACACGCACGCACCCACGCACGCACGCACGCACGCACGAACACACACACACACACACATACACATACACACACACACACACATACAAGACTGCAGTGGCGCTTCGCGCCATGCACCTTGGTCCTTGAAGTTTGGTATGCAGGCGGAATGGCAGGAAAGTCAAGCCGACAATTTAGCGATAACTCCTGGTTGCCTTTTCTGGCATCGCCGCTATAGTGAAGTTATTCGTTATCCATCCTCCATGCTTATTGTTCCTTATTTTCGCCATGCCCTGCGCATTCTCCCCATCCTCCTCAGCTCTTTTTGCGGAGGCTCCTCCTTGGAGAGCCTCTAGGGGCCTCACAAAAGCTGTTTCGGGCTTTCTTAAGGCCTTCTGGAGACCTCCTGGGCGTATTCTGGGGGCCTCTGGGGCTTCCTCGGGCCACCCTGCCTCCAACCGCGGTCTCCCTGAACGACCGAATCACGATTTGGAATTCTTCGGAGGGTGTCTTTGGGCCATCTTGGGCCGCCATGGGGCTCTCTGAGGGCCATCTTGGACCCGTGTTGTGCCGTTTTGGGGTTCTCTTGGACTGCCTGGGATCCCTTTCGGATGGTTGTGGGGCGATTTGGGAGCCTCCCAGGCGGCTTCGGACGCCCAGAAGACCGCCGTCTTGGAGCGTCGGGAAGCCGAAAAGGGAGAACCCTAAAATTCACCAAAAACCTAAAGAAAATCAATGATTTTTGCCTCGGGGGGCCTCCTTGGGAGTGCTCTTGGAGGCCTCTTTGGGCCGTCCTGGAGGCCTCTTGGGCCATCTTCAGGTCGCGTCGGTCACTCTTGGAGCGCTCTTGTGCTGTCTTGGGGGTCTCTGGGACGTCTCCGATGACCCCCCTGATCGTCCTAGGTGTGCTGGGAAGGCTTGGCAAAACGCCTTGTGAGGCCTGGTGGCCGCTTCGAAGCCCGTCTGGAGGGTCCCAAAGCCCCAGATCCCGGGAGTCCGGTTTTGGGGGGGGGGGTCCCCCCGCCCGGGCTTATAAAAATATAGGAAGAGGAGAATATATATATATATACATATATATATACATACATGCATACATACATACATACATGCATGCATACACGCAGATGTGTATATATATATATATATATATGTTTCCCAACCATCCTGTGGTGTTGGGTCCAAGTTTTAAAAAAGACAGCACCCAGCGTCCCTCACCTCACTTCACCTCCCGCTGCCCCCTCCCCTCTCCTCACCCTCCTTGCCACTGCTCTCTGCATGCCCATCCAATTTCGGCACACCCTCACACGCGTCGTGATCCCATAGGGAGCTCCACCGAAGGCCCCAGCGGTAGGGTCCACATGGCGTACCCGCACCCGACTCGGCGCACTCTTCACACGTTTCGTGGCCCGTTAGGGAGCTCCACCGAAGGCCCTAGCGGCAGGGTCCACATGGCGTACCCGCACCCGACTCGGTGCACCCTTCACACGCTTCGTGGCCCGTTAGGGAGCTCCGCCAAGGGCCCCAGCGGCAGGGTCCACATGGCGTACCCGCCCGATCTGGCGCACCCCTCGCACGCTTCGTGGCCCCAAAGGGAGTTCCACCGAAGGCCCCAGCAGCAGGGTCCACATGGTGTACACTCACCCGATTCGGCACACCCCTCTCACGTTCCAATTCGGCGTGCACGTCGCATGTTTCGTGGCCCCCTAGGCAGCTCCACCAGAGGTGGTACACACCACTGCGGCACTCACAACTGAAGATGCTTGGGTCCTTCGCCAGGCTGATTTTGCGTCGGCGGCGAGGCAGGGGAAGGCTGCGCCAGCGGAAAGGCCTAAACGGGTGTGCCATTATGGCGAATTGTACCACCACGCAGGAGGAGAAGGGGGAGGAGGAGGAGGAGGAGGAGGAGGAGGAGGAGGAGGAGGAGAAGGGCTCGGCCGACACACACACACACACACACACACACACACACACGCAAACACACACATGCGCACACACGCACACACACACACACACACACACACACACACACGCGCACACACACACACACACACACACGTGTGTGTGTGTGAAAAAAAACGGTCGTCCTGCGCCAGCGCGCAGCGCGGACAGGTCCATCCCGTCCTGGCCAGCATTCTTCGGGCGGGGGTGCCGCGGCAGGCGGCAGTCAGCCGGTGCGGGGGGGGAAGGACGAGGGGCGGGGGGCGCCTGGAGGGCGGGAGGGGAGGAAGGAAGGGGGAAGAGGGGGCGAGAGCGAGAGAGAGGAGAGAGAGAGAGAGATAGAGAAAGAGAGAGGGGGAGTGAGAGAGAGAGAGAGAAGAGAAAAAGAAAGCGAGAGAGAGGGAGATGGACTAGAGAGGGAGAGAGACAGAGAGAGAGAGAGAGAGAAGCGAGAGAAGAGGGTGAAGAGACGAGAAAAGCGAGAGAGCAGAGGCGACAGAAGAGAGAGAGAGAGAGAGAGAGCAGGAGCGCGGGCAGGGAGCGAGGGGGAAGGGCAGGGAGGAGCGGCATGCAGGAGCGGCAGGGAGGAGCGGCAGCAGGGGCAGCAGGGGCATTCAGCAGCAGCAGCAGCGGCAGCAGCGGCATGCAGGAGCGCCGGGGGCAGCACAGCGGCGACAGGAGCAGCAGCAGGAGCAGCAGCCGGAGAGGCAGCGTGGCGGCAGCGGGCGGAGCAGCGTGGCGGCAGCAGGAGCAGCAGCAGGAGCAGCAGGAGGAGCAGCGTGGCGGCAGGGGGAGCAGCAGGAGGGGCACGGGAGGAGCAGCGCTTGGCGGCGCGCACAGAAGGGGCAGGGGAAGGGGGGGAGGCTTCTTAGGAGGAGGCTGCTTCTCAGAAAGCGCCGGCCCTACATCTACAGACAAGGCCCGCGCTTTCTAAGAAGCAGGAGGGGGGGGGCTTCTAAGAAGCCTTCCTCTCTGCCCCTGTCCCCCCTGCGCGTGGGCGAAGCGTAACGGCAGGAGGAGCAGCAGGAGGAGAGAGCAGGAGCAGCAGGAGGAGCGGCACCGCGTTCCCGCCGCTCGTGGCGTTCCCGGCGTTTCCGTGAGGCGAGGGGCGGGACATCTGCTGTCTGATCCCAGGGTGTGCCCTCCAGACTGGCTCTTAGATGGATGCGGGGCGGCCCTGGTGCCGCCCACGGGCCCCTCTCCCGCTCCCGGGCGAAGTGAACCCCACCCTCCCCCTCAGAAATCGTGGGGGGTAGGGGTAGGGCTCGCATGTGGCCCCCCAACGATGCAGCCTCCCAGTTGACACCACCCGCACGGCGCCATCATCGATGATTCCTTACACACATCACTGGTTGCAGCGGGTCGGCCACCAGGAGCACAAAAGGCAAGCAGGGTGCCCAGACGCATTCAGGACCAGGAGCAGAGGGTCCAAGGAGCGCGCTCGGCCACAGGCGCGGCGCCGTCACCAACACCCGCGGGCGCCGGCAATGCGACTAACATCGACGTGGACCCCCGAGGCTCACCACGAGGAGCAATGGGAGCCACAGGACTGGCCCGGGATTCGGCGGCGAGCGAGGGGGGAAATGAGAAGGAGAAGGCCCTCTCAGAAGGAGGCGGGACTTCTCAGAAGCCCTCGCGCCCTCTGAGAAGTTTTTGGCGTCTTCGGGGAAGGCTTAAAAGACTGATCGGAAGGCGGGGGACTTCCGAGCCTCCTAAAGGACCGCTGAAATGCGAGGATGCCGTCGGCCCGCTCGGATCTTCGCCGAAGCTCTCCGGGCGGTTCCTTGGACCCGTCTGCTCTCTTCGCCAGGGGCTTGCCGGAAGCCGCCACGAGGACGCGCGGCACCAGCATAGCGATGCTGGCGGGCGCGAGCAATTCAACGGCGGTGATACAAGCTCTCAACAGGACCGCTGCATGCCAGGGTGCCGTCGGCCCGCTCGGATCTTCGCCGAAGCTCTCTGGGCGGTTCCTTGGACCCGTCTGCTCTCTTCGCCAGGCTGCGTGCCAGGAAGCCGCCACGAGAACGCACGGCACCAGCATAGCGATGCTGGCGGGCGCAAAAGCAATGCATCGGCGATGATACACGCCCGCAACAGGACCGCTGCATGCCAGGGTGCCGTCGGCCCGCTCGGATCTTCGCCGAAGCTCTCCGGGCGGTTCCTTGGACCCGTCTGCTCTCTTCGCCAGGCTGCGTGCCGGGAAGCCGCCACGAGGACGCGCGGCACCAGCATAGCGATGCTGGCGGGCGCGAACAATGCATCGGCGATGATACAAGCTCTCAACAGGACCGCTGCATGCCAGGGTGCCGTCGGCCCGCTCGGATCTTCGCCGAAGCTCTCCGGGCGGTTCCTTGGACCCGTCTGCTCTCTTCGCCAGGTTGCGTGCCGGGAAGCCGCCACGAGGACGCGCGGCACCAGCATAGCGATGCTGGCGGGCGCAAAAGCAATGCATCGGCGATGATACAAGCCCTCAACAGGACCGCTGCCTGCTAGGGTGCCGTCGGCCCGCTCGGATCTTCGCCGAAGCTCTCCGGGCGGTTCCTTGGACCCGTCTGCTCTCTTCGTCAGGCTGCGTGCCGGAAAGCCGCCACGAGGACGCGCGGCACCAGCATAGCGATGCTGGCGGGCGCAAACACTGCACCGGCGATGATACAAGCTCTCAACAGGACCGCTGCATGCCAGGGTGCCGTCGGCCCGCTCGGATCTTCGCCGAAGCTCTCCGGGCGGTTCCATGGACCGTCTGCTCTCTTCGCAAGGCTGCCTGCGTGCCTGTGCTGGGAAGCCGCCACGAGGATATGCGCGCACAGCATAAGCGATGCTGGGGTGCGCGAACATGCATCCGCTATGATATCAGATCTCAACAGGACCGCTGCATGCCAGGGTGCCGTTCGGCCCGCTCGGATCTTCGGCGAAGCTCGCTCCCGGGCGGTTCCTTGGGAACCCGTCGCTTCTCGACGGCTGCGTGCCGGGAAGCCGCCACGAGGACGCGCGGCACCAGCATAGCGATGCTGGCGGGCACAAACAATGCATCGGCGATGATACAAGCTCTCAACAGGACCGCTGCATGCCAGGGTGCCGTCGGCCCGCTCGGATTTTCGCCGAAGCTCTCCAGGCGGTTCCTTGGACCCGTCTGCCCTCTTCGCCAGGCTGCGTGCCGGGAAGCCGCCACGAGGACGCGCGGCACCAGCATAGCGATGCTGGCGGGCGCAAACAATGCATCGGCGATGATACAAGCTCTCAACAGGACCGCTGCATGCCAGGGTGCCGTCGGCCCGCTCGGATCTGCGCCGAAGCTCTCCGGGCGGTTCCTTGGACCCGTCTGCTCTCTTCGCCAGGCTGCGTGCCGGGAAGCCGCCACGATGACGCGCGGCACCAGCATAGCGACGCTGGCGGGCGCAAAAACAATGCATCGGCGATGATACAAGC
>CAUYUJ010020453.1:86507-106507 GCA_963575745.1 Prorocentrum cordatum
AAAACACGCGCCGGGACCTCCACCGCGCCACCCACCACGTCTGACACCCCCACCCTCCTGGACCTTTTCTTGTATGCTGTTTTAGGGACCCCTCACCCTGCGAAAACACGCGCCGGGACCTCCACCGCGCCACCCGCCACGTCTGACACCCCAACCCTCCTGGACCTTCTTTCCGTGCTGTTTTAGGGACCGCTGGGACCCCCGCCGCGCCACCCACCACGTCTGACACCCCCACCCTGATGGACCTTCTTTGTGTGCTGTTTTAAGGACCCCTCACCCTGCGAAGACACGCGCTGGGACCCCCACCGCGCCACCCACCACGTCTGACACCCCCATCCCCCTAAACCTTTTCTTGTGTGCTGCTGTATGCACCCCCACCCTCCGCGCCACCCACCACGTCTGACACCCCCACTCTCCTGGACCTTCTTTGTGTGATGTTTTCGGAACCCCCCACCCTACGACAACACGCGCCGAGACCCCCACCGCATCACCCACCACGTCTGACACCTTCACCCTCCTGTACCTTCTTTCTGTGCTGTTTTAGAGACCCCCACCCGACGAAAACACACGCCGGGACCCCCACCGCGCCACCCACCACGTCGGACAACCCCCCCCCTCATGGCCTTTCTTTGTATGCTGTTTTTAGGGACCCCCCACCCTACGAAAATACGCGCTGGGACCCCCACCGCGCCACCCACCACGTCTGACACATCCACCCTCCTGGACCTTTTTGTATGCTGTTTTAGGAACCCTTCACCCGACGAAAACGCGCGCCGGGACCCCCAACCGCGCCACCCACCACGTCTGACACCTCCTCTCCCCTGGACCTTCTTTGTGTGCTGTTTCATGGACCCCCCACCCCACGACAACACGCGACGGGACCCCCAACCCACCACGTCTGACACCCCCACCCTCATGGACCTTCTTTGTGTGCTGTTTTAGGGACCACCCACCCTACGAAAACACGCGCTGGGAACCCCCGCCGCGCCACCCACCACGTCTGACACCCCCCCACCCTCATGGACCTTCTTTCTGTGCTGTTTTAGGCACCCCCCCCCCCACGAAAACACACGCCGTGACCCTCACCGCGCCACCCACCACATCCGACACCCCCATCCCCCTGAACCTTTTTTTGTGTGCTGTTTTTAACACACACCCACCCTACGAAACCGCGCGCCAGGACACCCACCGCGCCACCCACAACTTCTGACACCCCCACTCTCCTGGATCTTCTTTGTATGCTGTTTTAGGCACCCCCCACCCTACGACAATACGCGCCGAGACCCCCACCGCGCCACCCACCACGTCTGACACCCCCACCCTCATGGACCTTCTTTGTATGCTGTTTTAGGGACCCCCCACCCTACGAAAACACGCGGCGGCACCCCCACCGCGCCACCCACCACGTGTGACACCCCCACCCTCATGGACCTTCTTTGCGTGCTGTTTTACGGGCCACCCACCCTACGAAAACACACGCTGGGACCCTCACCGCGCCACCCACCACGTCTGACACCCCCCCACCCCCCTGAACCTTTTTTTGTGCTGCTGTTTAAAGCACCCCAACCCTACGAAAACGCGCGCTGGGACCCCCGCCGCGCTACCAACTTGATGCGCCCGGAGCCACAATCCCTAGTGGATTGTGACACGACCGCGCTCCCGCGGCCACGACCATGAGTGCATTACGACGCGGTCGCGCTCCTAAGGCCACCATCCTTCGTACATTACATCGCGCTTGCACGCTCCCGAGGTGGTACTCTGGCGAAATAATCGGGGAGGGGGTGACGAACCAACGTGTCTGACGACAGCCCAAGAGGCGCCCAAAGCGCCTCAAGAACGCCCCGCAAGGAACTCGAAGAGGTCTTCGAAAAGCGGAAATCAATCTATGCACGTTGGCTGAAGCGACAAATCTACGCGCAGGAGACCCCTAAACGCCTCCACGACGGCCCCGGAGGATCCGCAGAGCCCCAAGTAGAGCCCCACGCCCCTACTCCCCCCCAAAAGCACCAGCTGGGGTCGGCGGCAGAGGCGGGCGGCAGCCTTTAGACAAAAGGGGCGGGGTCTGACTTCGGAGGGGACTGCTTTGAGCTGTCTTGAAATGGCCAGGGGGGGTCTGGGCAAGAGGCCGCCCTTTCATGGCCCGACTGGGGGGGGGTCTAACAATGCTCGTCTGGAAGGTTGTGACCCCCCCCTCTCGTGATTACGAAAGTTTGGAATATGTAGTTCTGTCTTCTTCTGTCTGCCTGCCGGACTGGAGGGAATTCGCCCGGAGCTCCGAAAGCTCATGTACGTGCAGCGTTCTTGGGAAAAGGAGGTGCCGATACCGCTGCTCCCCCGACCTCTCCGGACGTGCACTCTGCACAAGACTTCGAGGCGAATCCGGCGGTGGCGACGAGGGCCTCCCGGGAGACCCAAGAAAGGGGGACACGAGGGAAGGGCAACGGCATGGGCACCTCTGCCTCCTCCCAGCGTCCTCTGCTTCGAGGGCAGGCGGCCACGAAGGGGAGGACGCGGAGGGAGCTCTCCACCCCGGGGGGGGGCCTGCTTCGCGGCGTCCGGCAGCGAGCTCCACTCGAGCTCGACCTCGCACGCGCGAGGGGGCAGCGCGCGTGCGGGCGCGAGCGGGGAGGCGGAGGAGGAGGAGGAGGAGGAGGAGGAGGAAAAAAAAAAAAGCTCGGGAAAGCTCGAACAAGAGGGGGTCGGAGCAGTGCTACGCCCCCCCGCGTGCAGATTACGGATAATCTGTAACAGAGGTTATAATCATCGTCGACGGGGGGGGGCCTTGAGCGAGCTGCCGACTCTCCCGTCCGTCCGCCTCCCGAAATCCTTGGCCGAGCTGCCGACCGCAGGCAAGGGAGCTGATCCGCCACCCCCCCCTGGGGGTATGGGCCACTGCATCCCCGCTTTCGGGGTGAGGCCACGACGGAGACGATTTATCATCGTTTGGCCAGAGGGGGTGCGCTCCTGGGGGCACTCGTAGGCCAGCTTACAGAGCCGCCCCCCCCCCAGCAACGATGGGGGCGTACCTGGCACACCTCCAGCACCTGGCACCTTCTGCATGGCTATGGAATGAGAGGGGTGCACACTGCGGGCACCGACCTTCAACTCGCTGATACAGGTGGGGGGGACATAGACGTCGTGGCCTTGCTCGCACAAGCCCCTCGTACAGACGTCCCCGCGACACGCACAACTCTGGAGCCAGACGGCCAAGGAGAGGCGCCCTGGTGTTTGTCGGCATTTACTGCAAGCCCACCTACCAGAGCTCAGGCGGGACAGGACATGCCCCGAGGAGGAGGAGGAGGAGGAGGAGGAGGAGGAGGAGGAGGAGGAGGAGGAGCGGGAGGGCGCACAGGGGAGGAGGAGGAGGAGGAGGAGGAGGACGAGGAGGACGAGGAGGAGGAGGAGGAGGAGGAGGAGGGGGGGGATGGAGGAGGAGGAGGAAGAGGAGGAGGAGGAGAAGGAGGAGGAGCCCCAGTGCAAAACCATGACTCATCAAGGATGTTGCAATCCTCCTCCCTCCAAGTTCCCTCTTCATTGTCTCCTATCAGACAGGATTTACTTTCACTGCGGGAAGAGCCCCGTTGAAAGACAATCGTCTGTAAATGTTCAACCGTGCCAAAGCACCATACCTCGGACCTGCACGCCGCGAATCAACATTACTGTTGCGACCTGGCGGTCCCACATCGTCCCAAAAATACCTCCCAGGCGCCCCCGAGAAGCCTCTCAAGAGACCCCAAGGGACCTCCCAAAGAAGCATCTTGACGACGACCCTGTTTGGCCTCAAGGGCGCCACAAGATGCCATCGAAAGGCTTCCTCCTCTGTCTCCTCCTCATCATCCTCCTCCTCCTCCTCCTCCTCCTGCTCCTGCTCCTCATGCTCCTCCTGCTCCTCCTGCGCGTCCTGTTCCTCCTGCTGCTCCTGCTTATCCTGCTCCTCCTGCTCCTCCTCCTCCTACTCCTCCTCCTCCTCCTCCTCCTCCTCCCTCCTCCTCCTCCTCCTCCTCCTCCTCCTCCTCCTCCTCCTCCTCCTCCCACTCCTCTTCGTCATCATCCTTCTGTTCTCGTCCTCTCCTGCACCGCCCCTCCCCTTCCCCATCCTCGTCCTCCTCCTTCTCCTCCTCGGCGGCGCCGCCCCGGCCTGGAGCCCGCGACGAAGCCCCAGCGAGCATGCAACATGGGCCTGCGGAATGAGTGAAGCGATCCGCCGCCCCACCGGGTACAGTCAAAAACCCAAATAAGGACGCGCGGTAAGGACGCAAGACCCTTGGAAGCCGAAGCTGGGACCTTTGGGGCGGCGGACGACGAAAACCCCAAGGACGCAAGAGCCAGGAAGAGCAAGGACGCAAGGGTACCCTGAGCAAAGTCGCGCGTCCTTATGAGGGTTTATGACTGCACGGCGTGTGAGATCCCCGCCGCGCGGTCTGCAAGAATCCCGCCAGCCCTCTGGGCGTCGGTGGTTTCGGGCGTTTCCTCTTCCACCCCTCCCTCTTCCCCTTCGGGAACGGGTTAACCCCTCCTCCTACCCCCCCCCTGGACCTGGACAGTGGGGGGCGCCGCAGGGAGTTAGAGCGTCCAAAACGGCCTCGGCGAGGAAGCCAAAATCATTGATTTTACAAGGGTTTGGGCCCCATTTTGGCCTCCTGGGGGGGGGACCTCAATTGAGGGACCCCCCTTTCGTTGACCGATCTCCTCCAAGATGGCCCCCAAGAAACGGTCCATTGCCCACACACTCCTCGTGCCCTTGCCCTTCCTCGGAGCCTCGGCAACCCCTCCTGGGGTCCTCCCCGCGGCCTGCTCATTCCGCCGGCCCGGGGGCCCTGGCTGCACCCTGGGCGTCCGCTGGCCGCCATCGTGCCCTCAACTCAAGAAGGCCTTCGCACGGGAGACTCCCGGCCGCTTCTAAGCGCCATTAGGAACCTCTCCAGAAACCCTCCTGGGCATTCTTCGGAGCCGCTTGAAGCCCTCGTGGGTTCATTTGGCCCCTTCTCGGGGCCCTCTTGTGGACTTCTCGGACCCCTCCGAAGCCCTCTTCGAGGCATGTTCAGCCGCAAACCTGAAGAAGCCAAAAACCTTCCAAAACCCAAGGGAGTTTGACGCGATGTTTCGGCCTTCTCTTTCCGCCTCTTGGAGCTCTCTTGCAGCAGTTTGCGATACTCTTATTTTCGTGTATGGTGAAGACCGTCCGGCAGACTGGCCGTCCGAGCTGGAGGCGAATTCTCGAGGTGAGCGGGGAAACGGCCGCTCCAACATGCATAAATGTGTACTTGGCCGACGGTTCAGAACTGATTTGCTCACACATCCGTTGCCCGACCTCAGAGGCTGGCCACAACGAGTCAATGACGCCATCACTGCTCGCCATCCTCTTCTTCGTCGAACTCGCCCTCCTCCTCGGCGGTGGCGTCCTGGTACTGCTGGTACTCGGAAACCAGATCGTTCATGTTACTCTCGGCCTCGGCGAACTCCATCTCGTCCATGCCCTCCCCTGTGTACCAATGAAGGAACGCCTAGCGCCGGAACATGGCAGTGACATATTCTGCTACACGCTTGAACATTTCTTGAATCCGCCGACCCCTTGGGGTCACAGCGTGTGAGATGCTTCCCCCTCCCCAAACCCCTCCCCCGGGGGCCTGGTCTGGCCGGTTTGGAGGGGGGGGAAGACAAATCCATCATCCGCACACTTGGAGCCTCAGGAGGCCCCAAAACGGGCCAAAAAGGTTCTGGAGGTTCCCAGAACGGTCCAAGAGAGCTACGAATCGACGAAAGATCGCCCCAAAACGCCGAAGATTGCCTCCACACGGCTCCATAAGTCCCCAAGACGTTTGGAAAAAAATTACGAGGCGCCCCAAAGAGGCCCTCCAGAAACAAAAATCGTCCCATTCCCTAGGGAAAACGTACATGTTCAGCACATTCGCCCATTCGGCTCCCACGCGGCGCAAAACGGCCCAAGAAGCCTCAGATCGACCCTCGCCAGCCCAAGAAGCTCCCAAAAAGGCTCCAAGACGGCTTCTGGGCCATCCACGAAGGTCCCAAAAGAAACCATAGCAACGGCTGAGTACAGCCGCAGGACGGTCCCAAGAGGGCTCCAAAACGGGGCAAGAGGGTCCCCAAAGGCTGTCCGGACGGCCCACGCGGGGAACGATTCGGTCCAAACCGCCCAAGATCGCCGCCACACGGCCCCATGGATGTCCAAGACGTTTGGAAACGCGACCACGAGGCGCTCCAATAAGGCCTCCAGAAGCAAAAACCGTTCCATTCCCCACGGAAAACGTACATTTTCAATACATTCGCTTCGTGGGCTTTCACGAGGCCCACAACGGCCCAATGAACCTCCAAGATCGACCCCTGTCACCCGAAGAGGCTCCCAAGAAGGCTCCAAGACGGCTTCCGGGCCATCCACGAAGGCCACAGAGACCACAGCAACGGCCCAGGAAAGCCGCAGGACGGTCCCAAGAGGGCTCCAAAGCGGGCCAAGAGGGCTCCCAAAGGCTGTCCCGACGGCCCACGCGGGGGACGATTCGGCCCACCCAAGATTGCCTCCAGACAGCACCATGGGCGTCCAAGACGCTTGCATACGCGACCACGAGACGCTCCAAACAGGCCTCCAGAAGCAAAAACCGTCCCATTCACTACGGAAAACGTACATTTTCAGCATACTCACTTCTTGGGCTTCCACGAGGCCCACAACAGCCCAGGAAATCTCCAAGATCGACCTCTGGCACCCCAAGAGACTCTCCAAAAGGCTACACGACGGCCTCCAGGCGCCCCACGAAGGCCCCAGAAACCATAGCAACGGCCCGGGGGAACGCCAGGACAGTCCTAAGAGGGCTCCAAAACGTGTATAGAGGGGTCTCACAGGCTGCCAAGACAGGCCACGCGGGGGACGATTGCTGCCGCACCAAGGGGTCGGCGGTGTGGCGTAAGCTCATTAATAGCCGTAGAATTGCCGGCAAAGGCCACCGCCATCTTCAATCCCTTCGGGGGGATGTCGCAAACCGACGCTTTGATGTTGTTCGGGATCCACTCGACGAAATACGACGAATTCTTATTTTGAACATTCAACATCTGCTCGTCAACTTCCTTCGTGGACATGCGACCGCGGAAGAGCGCCGCGGCGGTCAAGTAGCGACCGTGACGCGGGTCTGCGGCGCAAATCATGTTTTTCGCATCGAACATCTGCTGGCGGGGGCGGTGCTTCTGCGAGGAACCTGACACAGTGTTGACCTGCAGGAAAAAGGAGAATAAGCTCTGCCAATACGGAACGGCAGACCATCCATTCAGCCACCCAGCAAGGCGACCGTCACCCGGCATCTCCCAGCTGTGGTAGCCAAGCTGCCTGGCGACACTCTCCCTCTACCTCCTCCTCCTCCTCCTCCTCCTCCTCCTCCTCCTCCTCCTCTTCCTCCTCCTCCTCCTCCTCCTCCTCATCGACTGGCTGCATCTTGGGGTTGTGGGGAATCTGCGTGGCGCCCTCCTCCTCCGCCCCCTCCTCAGCCTCCTCCTCCTCCTCGGCCTCCGCCCCCTCCTCCTCGGCGGACCGCAGGCGCGGCCCCGCCTCCTCCTCCTCGGCCTCCCGAGGCTGCGGTGCAAGCTTCCCGCTTGAACTTGGCCAGGCGCGTCTTCTGCGTTTGCCGCCCGCAGCGCTCACAGACGACCGGCTGGGAGTTGTCAGCTCCCGGGGGAATGGGCCCAAGCACGTGGAGGCCCTGGGAGTCCGCGACGGCATTGTGCTCCTGGCGCTTTCGCTCGGCGACGGCGTTGTGCCCAGCAGCCATCCTCTCAGCCGTCGCCCTCTTGGCAGCGACCACAAGTGGCGCCGGCGGTCCGTGCCGGACAGCTGCCGGCATGGTCGGTGCGGGGCCGCCTGCGTAGTCTGGCCGCCATTGGAGGTGAGCATGGCGCCTCTCTGCCTGTCCACGCTGCGCCGCGCGCAGCAGCACCTCATACGTGAAGGGCCGCACGAAGATGGCACGCGAGGTCACCCCCGGGCCCTGCTTGAAGCCGAGCGCCACGAGGGCGGTGACCCGAGAGACCACTGTGAGGTCCCCGAGCGCCCGTTGCCTGTTGCCCCCGCGTTGGCGCTGCTGCCTGGGCGTGGACAGCTGCCAGGTACGAGAGGCCACATCTGCAAACGTCTGGGCCCGCGCGGCCATGGCGCTGCCAGGCGGAGCTAGCTCCACGCCAGTGCTGAGCTCGAAATCCACGGCCAGCTCGGCCCATGCGGTGCCAACCTCGGAGGCGGCAGCGTCGAACCGGAGCTGGCCCAGGTACCAGCGCATGGCGTGGTATCTGTCGTGGCTCCCCATCATCCAATTCCCACTGTGGAGGGCCACAGGGGGCCCCAGGATGAGCTGGCGCGTGGCCCTGGCCTGGCGCTGCCAAGGGCACCGAGGGAAATCAGCCTGCTCGAGCGCCGCCGCCGCCAGTGCAGCGCCGGAAGGGGCCGGCTCGCCACTGGGTGGGCCAGCTGCTGCCAGGTCTTCGGGGCCCGGCCCACCTGGCGCGTCCTCCTCGCCCTCCTCGCCCTCCTCATCCTCCTCCTCCTCCTCTTCCTCCTCCTGGTGGCCCCACAGGATGATGCAGCGCACCATGTGCCGTTGAACGGCTTGGGCCTTCTCCTGGTTGGCCTCCTTCAGGCGGATGGCCTGGGTCAGGCGCTGGAGGCCCGTGTGCCGCTTGGACCCCTGCACGGCGAGGTCGTCAACCAGTTTGTTCCACCTCGGCTCCTGCTCGTGTGCCGCACGGCCGTGCGCAGCGACCCAGGCGAGGGCGGAACCTGCTGCGAGGGCCGCCCGCGCGAGGGGCTCCAGGCGGCGCCAAAGATCCAACTGCTCCCTGGGGTGGAAGGACGGGCCTCCGCTCCACGCTGCCCAAGCCTTGGCGGCGCACTCGTAGTCCGTCAAAATCTCCACCTGCAGCCCCAGCCGGCCGGCCTCGGCGAAGACCAGAATGATGGCGAGGAGCTCGGCGCGCCCACTGGATTGATCCATGCCGGGGAGAGCTGCACGGAGGTTGCCGCACCGAGGGCCCACGTAGATGCCCAGACCGGCCCGGCGAGCCCATTCCAGCTGCTGGTTCCAGCACGCCCCGTCCGTGGCAATCACAAGCCGGCCTCCGCGATACGAGACCCGCAGTCGCCACTGTCGCAGCAGTTGCTCCTGGCCCGGCGCGGCGGCAGCCAGCCAGCCACCAGCTTCGCGGACCTCCGGCGGCTCACAGACAATACCACACCGTGTGAGGCATCGCGAAGGGTACCGTTCTGGGTTGCCTGCACCACGGCTGGCGGCAGCTCCCGGCGAAGGGCCGCCGTGCACCGGCACTCCCAGAAGAGGTGCCCGAGCGTGCCCTCCGCTGCTTGGCACAACGGGCACGTCGCCGACTCGACGAGGCCAGCCTTGAATAGCTGGGTCAGCTCTGGGACTGTTAGGGCTCTGTACTGCTGGGAGCCCCTGCTCGTGAGCGGCGCGAAACCAGTCATGAAGAAGTGCAGGCGCGAAACGGAATCAGATTCACGGCGATTTTGCGCAAATCACACTTGAGCTGCCCAGGGAAACGCAGGCACGTGGTCACGCCACTGGTCGCCGCGCTCACGAGGTGGTTCAGGTCCCCGTACGTCGGAGTCGTCAGCTTTAACGTCCTGAAACAGATATCATAAATCGCCTCGTTATCCAACAGGAAGCATTCGTCCGCGTTCTCCACGAGCTGGTGGAAAGAAAGGACGACGTTGTACGGCTCCACGACGGTATCCGAAACTTTGGGGCTGGGGATAATACTGAATGTCTCCATGATGCGATCCGGGTACTCCTCGCGGACCTTGGAGATCAGCAGGGTTCCCATCCCAGCGCCTGTGCCTCCTCCCAAGGAATGACACATTTGGAAGCCCTGCAGGCAGTCGCACCCCTCGGCCTCCTTGCGGACGACGTCGAGGACGCTATCGATCAGCTCGGCTCCTTCGGTGCAGTGCCCTTTCGCCCAGTTATTTCCAGCTCCGGTCTGGCCGAATACGAAGTCCGGCCGGAACAGCTGTCCGAACGGCCCCGCGCGGACGCTGTCCATGGTGCCGGGCTCCAGATCCATGAGCACCGCCCTGGGCACGTAGCGCCCGCCCGTGGCCTCGTTGTAGTACACGTTGATCCGCTCAAGCTGGAGGTCGGAGTCGCCGTGGTAGGTGCCCGTGGGGTCGATCCCATGCTCGTCTGAGATCACCTCGGCGGGGGCGAGAAAGGTCTCTTAGACCACCCCTCCGGCACAGCTAACATGAACCACCACCTAGCGACCTTAGGCACTATCCTGCACCCGACGGAGGGTTTGCTCGTAAGGGTCCCGCGAGCCACACCCGCAGGTTCCTCCGTCTGGGTTTCCTCACGACACTGGGATGACACTATATCTGGCGAACTGCAGGTGGGCTGAGGGTTCTGGCACCGGTGCACTCCCACCACTAGATTGTGCGGACCTCCCTCGGCTTGCGCGGAGGGGCAGAACGCCGAGACCCCAGTGCCGCTGTCATTGGGTGCAGGGTTACCTCCAGCCGCTACACAATGAACACGAAAGCCGCGCCGGTATGGCATACCTAGGTTTACCACCTTGTGTGGAAGGCGCCGGACAAGCTGCCACGTGAGCCACTTATGGACTCCCTGCCTGGACACCCGAGTCTCAGCTTCAGTCGCTGCCATCCCGAAGGACCGCACGCTTCACAGATCACCACTTTGGGGTAGCTGAGCTCCGATCTGGTTACCGCACTGGCCGCCCTGGATGTGAACGAGCTAGCGCATCTCGCCGAGCTTGAGAAGTCTCTTGGCCAGAGGATTGGCAGAGGACCAGTGCCCGCACTTTGTCTTGAGCCATCATGGATAATTACGAAGCATCTTGCGGTACTCTTGGGGCCTCTCAGGCCACATTGGCACGAAGCCCCGAATCGCCGAACGATTTGTCCATGGACGCCCGGGCGGCCTCCAGACGGCCCAAGAATCCTGCAAGACGCTCAAAGAAGCCTCCAGGAGCAGTTCACCAAGAACGAAAATCGCAAATTCCCCAGTTAGTTTTTGGAATGATTCCGGCGATCTTCCCGACGCTCCAAAACGGCCCAAGCGGCCTCCCAGATCGCCCCCAGACAGCCCCAGAGGGCCCAAGAGAGTCCCAAGACGCCTCGAAAAGGGCCCCAGAGGCCCCCAAGACGGCTCCAAGACGGCGTCGAGACGACGGAACAAAACAGATATTTCGAGCCCTCCGCCCCGAGTGCTCCCAGGAGAAACCAAGAGGCCCCCAACAGGCCTCCAAGAAGCCCCATAGAGACCCCGAGATGCTCCCGAGAGGTCCCCGGGAAGCCCCAAGAGGCCCCCAAGGGGCTCCCAAAAGACACCTACACTGTCCCCCGAGACCCCAGGAGCGTTTCGACCAGACCTCAAGAAGCATGCCTGAGGACTCTGACGCACGTCAGCGTCGTCGTCGTCGGCAGCCCGACGGTGTATACACAGTAAAGCGGTTGCCGCGCTGACCTTTGTCTTAGTGGCGACACACCACCCCCATCCTGGTAGATGGCGAATCCATGGCGCCTCCTCCGCCATTCAGCTCCTCATCCCTCCCCCTCCTCCAAATTATCTTCCCTCCTCCCTCCTGTTCCCCTTCCCTTTCACCTCCTCCGTCCCGCTCTCCTCCTCCCTCCCATCCTTAACTTCTTGAATATTTCCATCGTCGCTGTCTTCGTCGTCGTCCCCCTTCAGGGTCTGCGGCACCGGCCGTAAGGCCTTCGCAATCATATCTCCAAGGCCTCCTGGGCCGTCCTAAATCCTAAAGGCCTCCCAGACCCATCTTGGGCCGTCTGGGCGCCCTGCCCTTTTCGCGTTGGATGTCCCTGGACGCCTTTCTGAGGCCCCAAAAGTAAGTGGCGGTGCTCCGTTCTGCCTCTCCGTATCGTATATCCCCCTTCTCGGATTCCTCCGCCGTTTTCGACACCTTTGGGCGCCCTTTTGGTCCATTTTCGGAGCCTCTTGGGGCCCTCTGGAGATCCTCTTGGAGCTCTTTCCCGCGTCTGCTTGGACCCTCCCAGGCCGTGACGAAGACAAAAAAGCATGTGAAGATTGGCTCTCGGGTGGATCCGGCCGTGGCGACGACGCCGCCCCTGGCAGACCCCCGCCGCCAAAGATGGACCCAAGTCGATCCAGCGGAACTCAAACAAGAAGCGAAAGAGCGCGTGCTACAAGAGCTCGTCGCCCCGCCGAGCGGAAGGATCCCAATAACAAACGGAGAAAGGCTCGAGAAGTGACTCATCTCTCGTCCGCTTACGTGCACCGTCCTCCGACCTCCCCGCGCGAGAGAAGTCCAGAAGCGCGCGAGGTGCATAAGGGTAAATCTCCTCCTGTCTGGGAGGCCCCTTCTGGGGGCCCAAAGCGAGCGTGTGATTGCCTCTTTCTGCGTCTGCGCATCTGGCACCACAGTCGTCCCCAGACTTGGACACGTTTGGCACACTTCCATGCCGTCTTGGGAAGCCTCTTGCCGACCTCCTGCGCCGTCCTCCGAGGCTCCTTGGACCGTCTGGGGCCGCGCTGGACCCCCATTAACGAAAATCTCTGGGTTCCAACGAAAAGGGGGGCGGCGGTCTCTGCCTCCCCCAGGGGCGTTCATTTAAATCAATGTACAAGGCAGTTGTTTTTAATACATGGGATTTTTAACATATCGGATTTTTAATACATGATTAATGCATGAAGAAATTTATGCATGAACTCCTCGTTGTGTTCAATACTAAATCCCTGCGTTTTTTCAAAACGACACTGTATACGCCAATTCCAGAATCCCGAACATATTCCATGTGTTGCGTTTTCCTCTTGCCCGCATTTCATGCTCCCCAAACAGCGTTTGCACTCAGGAGCTCTTACCTCTCTTAACCACCTCGGGACCAGGGCCGGCTTTCTGCCTCCCCAGGGGCGTTCACTTGAATCAGTATACGCCAATTCCAGAATCCCGAACATATTCCATATGTTGTGTTTCCCTCTTACCCTCATGTCATGTTCCCCAGACAGCGTTTGCACTTAGGGAGCTCTTACCTCTCTTGGCGGCGCGCAGAGGGGGGTAGGGGGAGGGGGGAAGGCTTCTTAGAAGCACCCCTGCTTCTCAGAAGGTGCGGGCATTCTCTGTAGATGTAAGGCCGGCGCCTTCTAAGAAGCAGCCTCCTTCTAAGAAGCCTTCCCCCCTCCCCCTACCCCCTTCTTCTCGCCGCCAACTCTCTTTTAACCACCTCGGGACCAGGGCTGGCCTTCTGCGGGCGGTCACGCCCGTCGCCGTCACGCCGCCGCGCGTCTCGGGACCAGGGCCGACCGTCGCCGTCGGTGCCGCCCACCGCCGCCGCCGTCGCCACGCCGTCGTCGCCTTGCTGTCCTTTGCTTCAGTTTTGCTTTGCCTTGCGTTGCTTTGCTGCAATTTGCTTTGCGTTGCTTTGCTTTGCTCTACTTTACTTGCTTTGCTTTGCTTTGCATTGCCTCAGTTTGCTTTGCGTTGCTTTGCTCTGCTCCATACTTACTCTGCTTTGCTTTGCTTTGCTTTGCTTTGCTACTTTACTTTCCTTTCTTTTACTCTTCCCCAAACAGTGCTTGCACTGAGGGTTTCTTATTTGTCGTAACCATCTGGGGACCAGTGCCGGCTCTTCGTCGCCGTGCAGCCCGGCGACGTCCATCGCCGCCCATCGCCGTCCGTCGCCGCCTTGCTTTGCTAGATTGCACCGCATAGGTTGCATCACAGACATTGCACCACATAGATTGCACCGCATAGACTGCAAGAACCGACTGTTTGGGGTCCACGCTGGCTAACATTTTCCCATATCTGAATGGAAACAAACTTTCATGTATGTATGCGTCGATGTTCAACTTCTCAGGAACTCCTTGCCATGAAGCCTGCCGTTGCATACTGCGTCGTTTTCTATATCCGCATCCCCAAGGCATTCCCATCTTCCTGCTGCTCTGCCGTGCCTGGTTGTCACACCAGTTGATCACTTCGCACACGCGTTTTTCCTCTTCTGCGTAAGAGCAGGCGCTGCGATCTCTGAGATCTGAGTCGAGGTGACCAAGAGGAGGAGGAGGAGGAGGAGGAGGAGGAGGAGGAGGAGGAGGAGGAGGGGCAGCAGCAGCAGCAGGAGGAGGAAAGAGAGAGGAGGAGAGGAGGAGGAGGAGGAGCAGGAGAAAGAGGAGGAGGGAGGAGGAGGAGGAGGAGGAGGACAACGAGGAGGAGGAGGAGGAGGAGGACAAGGAGGAGGAGGAGGAAGAGGAGGAGGACGAGGAGGAGGAGGACAAGGACAGGGGACTGGGGCCGACAGCAAGGGCCGTGCGGGGCGGCGCGGCCTCTGACGCACTCGCCCCGCGGCACGGCGGATTGTTGCGTCATCGGCACCGTCACCACCAACCACCCATCACCCACCATCATCATCGCCGTCGTTCGCATGGCTCTTCCACCTTCTGCCCCGCCTCGCTTCCTTCACCTCCCAATCCCTCCTCATCCCTATCTTCTCCCAATCCCTCCTCCTCCCTCTGCTCCTCCTCCTCCTCCCTCTCCTCCTCCTCCACCCCCGCCTCCTCCTCCTCCTCCGCCTCCGCCTCCTCCTCTTCCACCTCCTCCTCCTCCTCCTCCTCCTCCTCCTCCTCCTCTTCTTCTTCTTCTTCTTCTTCTTCTTATTATTCATCTTATTACTCTTATTCTTATCATTAGTATCATCAATATTATTATTATTATTATTATTATTATTATTATTATTATTATTGTTAGTCTTATTATTATTATGATTATTATTATGAGTATTATTATTATTAGTATTATTAGTATTATTAATAGTAGTATCATTATTATTATTATTAGTAGTAGTAGTATTATTAGTAGTAGTAGTAGTAGTAGCAGTAGTAGTAGTAGCAGTAGTAGCAGTAGTAGTAGTAGTAGTAGCAGCAGTAGTAGTCGTAGTAGTAGTAGTAGTAGTAGTCGTAGTAGTAGTAGTAGTAGTAGTAGTAGTAGTAGTAGTAGTAGTAGTAGTAGTAGTAGTAGTAGTAGTAGTAGTAGTAGTAGTAGTAGTAGTAGTAGTAGTAGTAGTAGTAGTAGTAGTAGTAGTAGTAGAAGTAGTAGAAGTAGTAGTAGTAGTAGTAGTAGTAGTAGTAGTAGTAGTAGTAGTAGTAGTAGTAATATTATAATTCGTGTTCTTCTTGTTATTATTCTTAGTAGTATTCCCATTATTCTTATCATTATTATTCGTCTTATTCTCATTACTAGTCTTCTTATTATTCCGCCTCCTCCTCCTCCTCCTCCACCTACTCCTCCTCCTCCGCCTCCGCCTCCGCCTCCGCCTCCTCCTCCTCCGCCTCCTCCTCCTCCACCTCCTCCTCTTCCTCCTCCTCCTCCTCCGCCTCATCATCAGCGAAACTCGCTGGCCCAGCGGGCCGAGGGCGTGCCAAGACTTCGGGCGAGACGGCTCGGAGGGGTTGTAGATCACTGCAGCTCGCGCACGCGCGCGGCGGCCCGTGGGGTCTCCAGGTAAGTCTTTTTGCGTTCACGGGCGCCCGAGAGGCACGGCCCCGGGAAATTCCGGGCGCTCCGAGAGAGCCCAAACGGCGGCCCAGGAGTAGGGTCGATTGGCCGCAGGCCCCGACATAGCCTCAAGACAGCCCCAGGCGGCCCCGAGATGTTCCCGAGGCGGCTCGAGACCGCGCCCCGAGAGGCCGCCGCCGCCGCAGGTCCACATACCCTCAAAGCTTGGGGGTTCGTTCGTGGATTTCGGTGTTCTTGCCTTTTTGCCGTCCCTGGGCTCCTCGGGCCTCAAGATGGCTCCGACCTCTCTCAAGATGGTTCCGAGTTGGGGCTGGGAGGGCTCAAGAGGACTCGAAGACTCGCAAGAGCGCCCGAGAAGAGGCCCCGAAGACCTTCCACTGTGCCCCAGGACGGGACAAGACTGTGGACCCAGCGGTGGCAGACCCCAAGATGCCCCCAAGACAGCCCCAAAAGACTCCAAGATAGCCCTAAGGCGGCCCAGAATGGCACAAGACAGCCCTCTAGAGGCCCACAGGAGGCTCAAATCCTTCAAGCAACAAATGATAATGGATTGCTCCTCTCTTCGTTTCCTATGAGCTTCTGAGGCCTCAAGGTGGCTCCAACATGGCCCAAGATAGCTATTAGCGGAGCCCAGAGAGAGACCAACAGAGCCAGCGCCAAGCAAGACACATGCACCCCTAGAAACAAAAAAACACTGGATATCACAATCCAAGGTGGCCCCCGACCTGCAATATGGTCTCAAATGGTCTCGTGCAAACCCACGAGATCCCCGCGAGCCCCCAGAAGACCCTGGGACACCCCAATGAGCCCCTGGACCTAACTCGGAGACTTCCATGAATCCCCAGAAGCAAACTCATCATACGCATTCATAGAAATGAACGCTCCGTGCCGCGTGCTTCTGTATGACCCCGTGGCCTGACCCTCTCACCCATGACACTTCCAAACATACTCAAATGCCAACAGTGATACGACATCAGCCGGCAGAATGAGCGAAGCGATTGAACAACGATCAACAGCCTCATCACCATTGTCGTCGTCACCCTGTCCCATAATTCTCCTCCTCATCCTCCCCTTCGCCATCCCTCTTCATCATCAGTAGCATCCATACCGTCATCAACATCACGACGCCGACGCAGACACCGACGACGACGACGCCGACGACGACAGCGACGGAGACCACGACGACGACGACGACGACGACGACGACGACGACGACGACGACGACGACGACGACGACGACGACGGCGGCGGCGGCGGCGGCGGCGGCGGCGGCGACGGCGGCGGCGGCGGCGTCGGCAGACAACGACGCAACGACGACGACGACGACGACGACGACGACGACGACGACGACGACGACGACGACGACGACGGCTGACGGACGGCGGCGGCGACGACGGGCTGGCGCCCCGCGCGAACCGGTGTCGCGGCGCCGTCTGTGGCCGTTGCAGGGGCGGGCGCCTCGCGTTGGGGCCGCCGCCGCCGCCGCCGTCTTTCAGAAGGAGAAGGGTGCTGCAAAGGCGGGGGGCTTCCCCCCTTCGAATGCGGAGGGCGCCAACTATACACCTACACCAGTCCCAGCCTGGCCGTCCTGGGCCAAGGATTGGTGTACATGCCTTCCTCGCCCAGCCTGGAAGGGGGTATACACCGATCCTGGGCCAAGGATGGGCCAGGCAAGGCTCGGCGCAGGTGGCGTATTCTTGCGCCCTCCCCCCACCCCCTCGCTGGGGCCCACGAGCCCTGCTCACTGAGGCAGGTAAGCCCAGTGGCCCTCCTAACTGGGCCGCCGCGCCGCCCCCTCCCCCAGCGCGCCGGCACGCGGTCCTGCGAGCCCCAACCCTTCACAGGGGCCGCCCCCCACCCTTCGGCGCCCAGGAGTTATCCGCCCTGGGGCAAGCAGGCCCCAAGGACTCCCTAAATGGGCCACCCCCTGGCGCACCTCGCCCCGACCGTGGCCAGAGGAAGACGCGATCCGCCGACTTGGGCCGCCGATCCAGCCGGTCTGGCGGTCACTCTCGGGCGGGCGGGCGGGCGGGAGGGCCCTCGATCGGCGGGGCTGTCCGCGTGCTTGCAGGGGACTCGTAGCGAGAGGATGTTGCAAGGAAGGGCTAAGTCACAGCATCGCTGGGGCACACAAAATTTACTCTGGTCCGCCTGCTCCTCTTTCCTCCTCATTCCTCCTCCTCCTCCTCCTCCTCCTCCTCCTCCTCCTCCTCCTCCTCCTCCTCCTCCTCATCATCATCATCATCATCATCATCATCATCATCATCATCATCATCCTCTTCTTCTTCATCGTCTTGCTCCTCCCTTCCGTCCTCCTCCTCCTCATCATCATGAGCAGCAACCTCATCACCATCAACATCATCAGCATCATTATCCCCAACATCATCATCATCATCATCATCATCATCATCATCATCATCATCATCATCATCATCATCAATATCATCATCAGCATCGCTGGGGCACGCAGGGTTTACTCTGGTCCGCCTATTCCTCTTTCCTTTTCCTTCCTCCTCTTCCTCCTCATATTAGTAGTTGCATTATGCTGATTCGTATTATTATGCGTATGCTTCTTCGCATGTTCTTTGTATTAGTATGTCTCTTCTCATTATTATCAGTAGACTATCATTATTACTCTTACTAATAATATATGTCTTCTTCGTGTTTTTCTTAGTCTTAGTATTATCCTCGTGGTGTTAGCAGTCTTCTACTCTGTATGAATACTATTCCTATGATTCGTCTTATCGTTATGGCTAGTATTATTATTAGTATTAGTATTGTTATTCGTGTTCGTCGTACTACTATTATTCCTCTTATTCGCATTATGATCATTGTTCGTCATCTTTCTGATTGCGAAAATTATTAGTATTCGTATTCGTCCTTTTTTTCGCATTATCATTCCGATTCCTATTATCATTGTTATTGTTCCTCCTCCTCCTCCTCCGCCTCCGCCTTCTCGTCATCCTCCTCTTCCTCCTCATCAGCATCATCATCATCATCAGCATCAGCATCATCATCAACATCATCGTCATCATCAGCAGCACCAGCCATCATTACCATCATTATCAGCATCAGCATCATCATAAGCAGCAGCAGCATCATCATCAGAATCGCTGGGGCACGCAGGGTTTACTCTGGTCCGCCTGTTCCTGTCCTCCGCCTTCCTCCTCCTGATCATTATCCTCCTTGTCTTCTTGTTATTCTGCGTACTCCGTGTAGTATGTTTCTTCTTATGTGTTGTCTATGTCGTCTTCTTTTTGTTCGAAATAATTAGTCTTACTCTTGGTATGCTTATGTTTCGTATGATTCTTAGTATTAATATGATTAGTGTTACTCCTCTTCTTCAGTTGCTCCTTAGTACGATTCCTCTTATTATCATTATAATTCGCCTTATTCTTCTTCTTACTCCTCCTCATCATCATGCTCATCCGCCACCTCCGTCCCCTCATCCTCCTCCTCCTCCTCCTCCTCCTCCTCCTACTACTGATCCTCCTCCTACTGATCCTCCTCCTCCTCCTCCTCCTCCTCCTCCTCCTCCTCCTCTTTCTCCTCCTCCTCCTTCTCCCATCCCTCCTCCTCCTCCTCCTCCTCCTCCTCCTCCTCCTCCTCATCAGCATCATCATCATCATCACCATCATCATCATCATCATCATCATCATCATCATCATCATCACCATCATCCTCAGCAGCAGCAGCATCAGCATCATCATCATCATCATCATCGTCGTCGTCATCATCACCATCATCATCATCATTATCACCAGCATAATACTCATAATAATCATCATCATCATCATCAGCATCATCATCAGCATCATCATCGTCATCATCATCCGAATCATTATCAGCATCATCAGTATCACCAGCATCATCACCAGCATCATCATCATCATCACCATCCTCATCAGCATCATCATCAGCATCAGCATCAGCATCATCATCACCATTATCATCATCATCATCATCATCATCATCATCATCATCATCATCATCATCATCATCATCATCATCATCATCATCATCATCATCGTCGTTAGCCCCATCAGCAGCAGCAGCATCGTCATCAGCATCATCATCGTCAGCATCATCACCAGCAACAGCATCATCAGCAGCATCATCAGCATCAGCATCATCATTATCATCAGCAGCATCATCATCACCAGAAGCATCATCATCATCATCATCATCATCATCAGCAGCAGCAGCAGCAGCAGCAGCAGCATGATCATCATCAGCATCGCTGGGGCACGCCGGTTTTACTCCGGTCCGCCTGCTCCTCTTCCCTCCTTCTTCCTCCCCCTTTCTCCTCCTCCTCCTCCTCGTCCTCCTCCTCCTCCCTTCCTTCTTCCTCCTCCTCATCATCAGCATCATCATCGTCAGCATCATCATCAGCATCATCAGCATCGGCATCAGCATCAGCATCATCATCATCAGCAGCAGCATCATCACCATTATCCTCCTCCTCCTCTTCCTCCTCCTCATCATCA
>CAUYUJ010020453.1:111507-151507 GCA_963575745.1 Prorocentrum cordatum
ATATCAAAGAGAGAGAGAGAGAGACACAAAACGGAATTGAAAGAGAAAGAAAGAGAGGAAGAGGAGGAGGAGGAGGAGCGGGAAGAGGGAGAGAGAAGGACCGGACGGGAGGGAAGCAGCACGCGTGAGCGCGGGAGGACTGGACGGACGGGGGGGGGGCAAGCGGCGGGGGTGCGGCCCGAACGGCCGAGACACCGGAGGCCGGGCCTCTTTTGAAGGTCGCGTGGGATGAGTTCGCCGCTCGTGGGGGCCCCAGAAGGGAACCGGGGGGGGGCCTTCCCAGAAGTAGGGCGACGCAATCTATACATATCCACTGCTCCCTGGCCAGGCCCATCCTGAACACAGCAGCTGTGTATACGCCACGCCCTCCTGGCCTGGCCAGGAGGGCGTATACACAGCTCCTGGGTTCAGGATGGGCCTGGCCAGGGAGCAGTGGATATGTATAGATTTCGTCCCCCGACAGAAGGGCGCCCGGGGGGGGCGCCTGCTCAGAGAGCTCGGAAGTGCCCCGAGCCTTCTGGGAGGTCCCCCGGCCTGCGCAGAAGGCTCGGAGGTCCCGGGAGACACCAAGGAGACGCCTCGGGAGGCGGCCCGCCGCCTTCTGAGAGGGCCTTCTCCTTCTCGCGTCCCGCCACCCGCTAGCCTTCGGTCGGGCATGTCCTCATGCAGCCGGATTGTGGGAGGAAAAAATTAAGCGAACAACAACAACAACAACAACAACAACAACAACAACAACAACAACAACAATCATTTTACCCGAACGCTCAGTGTTCTCACCAGTGCCAGGGTTTTCATGCGACGCGAGACAATACCCCCACTTCGTGGGGGGGCAGTTCAAGCTCTACCAAATATCCAAACGACTCTTCGCGACCACCCAAACCCAGCTTCCCGCCCTATGACGTTGGGACACTTCACTTCGTGGCGTGCGGACGACCGTGGCTACTACACTGGCGTGGGGTACACACCCACAGAACTTGGTCACTTATTCGGGGCGCGCGTGTGCCCAGCATCCTGCAATTGTGACATACAATACATGACACAGACAGACAGAGAGAGAGACAGAGAGCAGACAGAGAGAGAGACAGAGAGAGCGGAGTTGGTCACATTTTTGGGGCAAGTTCCTGAGATCGTCGTGTTTTTTGTTGGTCTTGCGCGCGCGAATGTCCACTTTACTTTTTTTTGCAAGGGAGTATTGAAATTTGATTATGTTAGAACAAGAAAAAGTAGCTCGCGCGAGCTCATGTAACATAAATGTTGAAAAACCATTGGTTTTGTGGGAGTCGGACAGCGCGCGCGGGATGAAATTTGGACATTTTTTTTTGAAAAACCATTGGGTTTTTGATGTTTTTATGTTGAAATCGTTACGAAACCTAAGGTTCTGGAAGGATTTCGTCTTGCGCGCGCGAATGTCCACTTTACCTTATTTTTTGCAAGGGATTATTGAAATTTGATTATGTTAGAACAAGAAAAAGTAGCTCGCGCGAGCTCATGTAACATAAATGTTGAAAAACCATTGGTTTTGTGGGATTCGGACAGCGCGCGCGGAAGGACATTTTGACAATTTTTTCTTAAAAAACCATTGGGTTTTTGATGTTTTTATGTTAAAATCGCTACGAAACCTAAGGTTTTGGAAGGATTTCGTCTTGCGCGCACGAATGTCCACTTTACCTTATTTTTTGCAAGGGATTCTTGCAATTTGATCAAGTAAGAACAAGAATTTTCATTTTATGGTGTTTTTTGCAAGGGAAAACGGATTACAACAAAACAACCGGATCCGGTGACAATCCACTTTTCTGAAGCTTTCGCTAGAAAATGAAGGAAATGAGGCTGCGGCCTAGGTTTTGGAGGGGGGTCGCGCACCAGGGGTCTCAACAATAATATTTCTTTAGAAGTAATAATATTCAACAACAACAACAACAACAACAACAACAACAACAACAACAACAACAACAACAACAACAACAACAGCAGCAGCAGCAGCAGCAGCAGCAGCAGCAGCAGCAACAGCAACAGCAACAGCAACAGCAACAACAACAAAAGTAGTCAAAAAAACACGGAAAATCGTCACCATACTATGTTTTACTATGAAACGCTAGCCACCGATTCACGCATTCGACTTGACGTGACGACGTGGGCCTCCTTGCAGCTCACGAGCGAGAGCAGACACGGAATTGCCGCCCCTGGGAGGCCCCCAGGAGATCCCCCCGAGGCCCCAAGGGGGCCTCCAAGACGCACCCGAGAGACCCCGAGGGGCATCAGCGAGGCCTCTGGGCCACAACCCAGGCACGGTGACGGCCTCCAAGACGGCACAAGACGGTCCAAGACGGCATCCAAAACGGCGCACCATGCCTCCAAGCCGGCCAAGATGGCCCCAGGGCGGCCCGACAGGCCTCCGAGAGAACCCCAAAGAGGGCCCCAAGACAGTCCAAGATAGCCTCCAAGATGGCCAAGATTCGGCGGTGGACAAACCCTCCCTTTAGTGAACCTCCCCCGAGTGAAAACGGACCCGCAAAAACGACGGCCGCGACGCCCCCTCGCGAACCGAAAACGGCCAAGTCCTCAATCGACGTGTCAGGGTGGGAGGTCGATCCACCTCCGGAAGATGGCCTGCAGGTCGGACAAGTAGGGCGACGAGATCTATGCATATCCACTGCTCCTGGCCAGGCCCATCCTGGGCCCAGGAGCTGTGTATATGCCTCCCTGGCCAGGCCAGGAGGGCGTATACACCGCTCCTGGGCCCAGGATTGGCCTGGCCAGGAGCAGTGGATATGCATAGATCTCGTCGCCCTAACAAGATGGCCCTGTGCTGGCCCCAGCGACCGGACGCTCCAGGACGCTCGCTACGACGGCCCAGATGGTCCGAGATGGCTCCAAGCCGGCCACGGGCGGGCCCCCCGAGGCCGCCAGGAGGCCCCCAAGAGGCCCCAAGGAGGCCCCCAAGAGGCCACCTCCACCTCCTCCTCCTCCTCCTCCTCCTCCTCCTCCTCCTCCTCCTCCTCCTCCTCCTCCTCCTCCTTCCCCTGGGGGCTCCACAACGGCGCAGGGAGCACGTCGTCCGAGACAGCGTGGCCAAGCGCATGGCCAAGCGCATGGCCACGTCGGCGTCTCCGGAAAGGCATATGGGGCGGCGAGGACTCGCCGTGGGCATCTTGGACCCGCAGCCCCCGTGGCCTGCAGGAAGGGTGCTTGACGCACCAGACTTTACATGTACACCCTGCGAAATGCTTAAGAAATCATGGGTTAAGAAATTCATAGTCTCAGAAATTGAATAAAAATCCAACATTTCTATTAACATATTAGGATTGACATTGAAACATTAAGAATAATCGAGACTCTGGCCGAAAGCTTAAGTTTTCTTAAGCATCGCCGAAGGTGTACGTATGATTGGCCCTTCTAAAAGGTTCCCAATGGCCTCCAGCCCAAGCCACAAGCCTTGCGGAAAGGATTGTCTCCGTCGACTGTCCCGACAAAGATGGCCCAAGATGGCCTCCAAGACGGTCCCAAAACGCATCCAAGGTGGCCAAGATGGCCACAAGAGGGCCCAAGGTAGCCCCAAGACGCCTCCAAGACGGCCTAAGGTGGCCACAAGAGAGCCCAAGATGACCTCAAGACGCCCCAAGAGCTCCAAGGAGGTCCCCAGGGGACAAAAATCATTGATTCCCCGTACGTTGTTCAATTGTTATCGCGTTCTCGCCTTTCTGGCTTCCCACATCCCAGGACGGGCCAAAATATCCCCAAGGTCGCTCCCAGACGGCTCAAAAGTCTCCCAAGAGGGCCCCGAAACGGCCCCAGATAGCCCCAAGACAACCCCAAGACGGCCCCAGAAAGCACCAAGACAACCTTAGAGAAACCCAAGACGGCCCCAAGACAGTCCGGACAGGCCCCGCGATGGTACCCAAAGGCGCCATACGGCCTGAGAGCACCCTGAGACGGCCCAAGAGAGCTCTAAGGCACAGGCGGCCAAGAGGAGCCACATGGCCCAAGAGGAGCCAAACGACCCAAGAGAAACCCAAGATGACCCCGAAGGGCCACTCCCTGTTCCCCAAGTGGTTCCCCGAGCGCTGGGGAAACACGCCGTCCACTGGCACAGCCGCATCTCCCCTCGACATGTTTCACCAAACCGGCGTTTCCGAAGGCGGGGGGTGGCGGTGATTCGCCGTACACATTGCGAAATGCTCAAGAAATCATGGGTTAAGAAATTCACAGTCTCAGAAATTGACTAAAAACCCATAATTTCTATGAACATCTTAGGATTTACATGGAAACATTAAGAATAATCGAGACTCTGGCCGAAAACTTAAGCTTTCTCAAGCATCGCCTAAGGTGTAGGCATCGTCGAGCCGCCGTCCCCCGTGCTCGCCACGGGCGTGCCTGGCGTGCCAAGCCTTCCCAGTCCTTCCGAGAGGCTCTCGGTGACCGCTGGCTGCACCCGCCGGCCCCGCACAGGGGAGGGCTCTGACTGGCTGTGCCACACAGCATGGCTTCCAGAGGGTCTTCAAGAGGATCCTTGTCGCCACAAAGTCGATTCAGGGTAACCCAAGTGACATCTGAGGTGAGGCCGAAGATATTCCCAGGACGGACCAAGACGCATCCAAGACGGCCCAAGAAGCGCCAAGACAGGCCAAGAGGGATCCAAGGACCCCCAGGAGGGCCACAAAATGAAATTCATTGACATTCTGAAGGACTGTGTTGGTTTTTGCGTTCTCGTATTTTCGAGCTTCCGACAAGCCATGACGGCCGAAGGAGCTCCAAAGATCCCAAAGACGGCCGAAAAGGCCCACAAGAGGAGGATAACAAGAATGTGATCATCCTTCCCCCTCCTCCTCCTCCTCCTCCTCCTCCTCCTCCTCCTCCTCCTCCTCCTCCTCCTCCTCCTCCATGTGTTATTCCTTCTCATCCTCCTCTTCTTCTTCCTATCCTTGCTGCTTCTTGGTATATACGCCTACTCTGCCACCAAGCTGGCCGATAGCAACCAGATCTGGGGGGTCCCATCCTACCTGCCAAAAAAAGGCGATACAAAAACCATGTGTTGGTTTCGGCATGGGCGTTCTGTCGTCGACGCTACAAATAGCGTGGCTGGAAAGGAACGCGGCGCACATCCCGCGCGCGAGGCCGAAATGTCGCGCTCGCCTTGGCGCCGCGCTCAAGGTTCTAGAGAAACGAGCTTCCACTTGGGCGCGGCGCACATTCTTCGAACGTAACATCGTCGACGCGCGAGTGGACGAACATGTCGCTGGTGCGGCGCGTCGTTCGTTCGCCGAATCGCGTGCAAGCGACAGCGGCAGCGGGGCCGCGCGAGAGCGGGAGGAAATGCCGACCTCGCCCAAGCGATACGAAGCTTGTGAGTGAGAATGGCAGTGCTTTACCAGCCTCGAACGTATCCCTATCCCTAAGATTGACACGCCAAAAAGCGATGACAACCTTAGGGATGCGCCCTCAAAAAATAAGGGAATCCCTAAGATTGGCATCGTGATGAGGAGATGCCCAGCATAGGGATAGGGATATGTTCCAGGCTGGTAAGCTGTGCCATCGCGGCGCATGCTGCGTCTTCGCCACGCCCTTAGGAAGCGTTGCCGCTCCCAACCCTGCGCGGCCCGCGTAGTGTTGCTGGGCGGCGCGCAAGCGCCTTCCGTTTCGGTGGGCGCGCTCCAATCCCAAGATCAAGTTGTGCCGCAATTGCTCCCTTCTGTTGTGGACGGAGCGTCGAAATAGGCGGGGCCCTCTGACTCGCTCGACCTGGCTGGCTTGGCTCCTACTCCTCCTTCTCCTCCTCCTCGTCGTCAGCGCCATCGTACTACTCATCAGCATCATCATCCTCGAGGTCATCATCACCATCACCAGCATCATCGCCATCATCGTCATCATCAGAATCATCGTAGTCGCCGACGTCGTCATCATCACAACCTCCCATATAATCATCCCCGTCGTTATCAACATTGGTATCATCAGCATCATCATCATCATCAGCATCAGCATCATCATCAGCAGCATCATCATCGTCATCATCGTCATCATCACCATCCTCAGCAGAATCAGCAGCATCATCATCCTTATCAGTATCGTCATTGGCATCATCATCATCATCATCATCATCATCATCATCATCATCATCATCATTATCATCAGCATCATCATAAGCAGCAGCAGCATCATCATCAACAGCATTATTTTCCGCATAATCATCATCAGCATAAACAGCATCAGCAGCAGCATCATCATCAACAACATCATCAAAATGATCACTATCACCACCACCACCACCACCGCCATCGCCATCACTATCACCATCACTGTCATCATCTGCTTCATCGTCCTCTTCATCGTATTCCTCCTCAGCTCGAGGATCCCCTAGAATCACAAAAAGCCCCCTAGAACCCCCCACAGTCCCCCAGAAGTCCTTACAGCTTCTGTCACGTATCCTCCTTCTCTTCCTCCTCTCCTTCCACCCATCCCCCTGCTCCTCTTACTCCCCAGCGCTGACAGGCAGGTGGGACACGGGGCATCCGAGTTGTCGAGCTGGGCTGGCGATGTAGTCGCTGGCCCAGAACGGGGAGAAAGGCGGAATCGGGACTTCCGGCTCGGACCTATCGCTAGGAGCATACGAGCATACCTCTCTCCAGATCCTTGCCTGGAGAGGTGGATTGAAGAGAAAAGATGAAGGGAAAGGACAAGGCGGGAAGGAGAGGAGACGAAGGAGAAAGCAGAGGACAACGACGACGAGCGCGAGAACTAGCCGAGCACGAAGAGAAGAAAGACCCTGACCTCCGAGGACTCCGACTTTTTGAGTCGCCAGCTCCCCCGACCTCTGTATCCCTCCTCCGTGACCGGCCCTTCGTCCCGAGTCGGCCCCGGTGGTCCTGGGGCCCAGAACACGGCCCCTGGACGCCAGTCGGTGCAGAAAAGATACTGCGGGGCAAAATTCTGTTCGAGACGCCAGACTCTGAGATCCGACGTCGCGAAGACATGTCAACCTCGGGGGAAACCACCCCTGGAGCCTCAGGTCCCATCCTTCCTGCGGCACTCCCTGAGCCGGATCGATACGTGAGGTTCCCACGCTAGGTTTTGCAAAAAGTCCGATGGTCAAGCCTCAGGGGAGGTCTGGGGAGGAGCGACGGAGCAGGACGAGCAGGCCGGGGGGGGGGCGGGGAGGAGAGGGAGGAGGGGGAGGAGGGGGAGGAGGAGGAGGAGGAGGAGGAGGAGGAGAAGGAGGACGAGGAGGAGGAGGAGGAGGCGGAGGAGGAAGAGGAGGATGCCGAGGACAGAGAAGGGGGCGCGCGGAGGCGGAGCGCAAGGCTCCTGCTGCAGCACCTCAGAGCGGCCGTTCGGCTGGATGGACCCCAGGCTGGGCGCCTTCTGGCCATCGTCGCCACAGGCGGGCTCGCGGTAGGGCATCAGCCCTACCTGCCGCGGAGGAGCGGCTCCTCCTCCTCCTCCTCCTCCTCCTCCTCCTCCTCCTCCTCCTCACATCTCCTCTCATCCTCCTCGGCATCCCCATCCTCCTCCTCCTGGTCCTCCTCTTTCCTCCTCCTCCTCCTCCACCTCCTTCCTCCTCCTCCTCCTCCTCCTACTACTACTCTACTACTACTACTACTACTACTACGACTACTACTACTACTACTACTACTACTACTACTACTACTACTACTACTACTACTACTACTACTACTACTACTACTACTACTACTACTACTACTACTACTACTACTACTACTACTACTACTACTACTACTACTACTACTACTATTACTACTACTACTCCTTCCCCTGCTCCTCCTCCTCCTTTTCCTCCTCATCCTCCTCCTCCTTGTCCTTTCCCTTTCCCTTTCCCTTTCCCATGTTTTCTTCCTTTCCCTTTCCGTTTCCGTTTCCTTCCTTATCCTACTTGTCCTCCTCCTCCTCCTCCTCCTCCTCCTCCTCCTCTCCTCCTCCTACTCCTACTCCGCAGCTTCCCATCCTCCTCTTCTCCTCCTCTTTACCCATCATCATCATCATCATCATCATCATCATCATCATCATCATCATCATCATCATCATCATCATCATCATCATCATCGTCATCATCATCATAATCATCATCATCATCAGCATCATCATCATCATCATCATCATCATCATCATCATCATAATCATCATCATCATCATCATCAGCAGCAGCAGCATCATCATCATCATCATCATCATCATCATCATCATCATCATCATCGTCATCCTCATCATCCTCATCATCATCATCATCATCATCATCAGCATCATCATCGTCATCATTATCATCAGCATCATCAGCGACATCATCATCATCAGCATCATCATCATCACCATCACCATCATCGTCATCATCATCAGAATCATCATCTTCATCATGAACATCATCATCATCATCACCATCATCATCATCATCATCATCATCACGACCACCACCACCACCACCACCACCATCACCATCATCAGCAGCAGCAGGATCAGCATGATCATCAGCATCAGCATCATCATCATCAGCATCATCATCACCATCATCATCTATCATCTATCATCACCATCAGCATCATCATCATCAGCATCAGCATCAGCATCAGCATCAGCGTCGTCATCATCATCAGCAGCAGCATTACCAGCATCAGCATCATCATCATCATCATCATCGTCATGATCAGTACCAGAATCATCATCACCATCAGCATCATCATCATCGTCAGAATCAGCATCACCGTCAGCATCATCATCATCAACACCATCACCATCATCAACGTCAGCATCATGATCATCACAATCGTTCTCATCATCATCATCATCTTCGTCGACAATAACAGCAGCAGCATCAACATCGTCATCACGAATATTCATCATCACCTTTATCATTTACAACAGCGACAGCAGCATCATCGTCATCAGCATTCTTATTAGCAGCAGCAGCATCGTTAGCATCATCATCATCATCATCAGCAGCATCCGCAACATCATCAGCATCATCCTAATCCTAAACAGCACTATCAGCATCATCACCATCATCATCATCCTCATCAGCATCCTCGTCATCACCATCATCATTATTAGCAACAACAGCATCATCATCATCTTCATCATCATCCACATCATCAGTATCAGCATCATCATCATCCTCATCAGCAGAAGCATCACCATCATCAGCAACATCAGCATCAACAGCATCGTCGTCGTCACCATCATCATCATCATCCTCCTCCTCGTCACCATCATCATCAGCAACATCAGCATCATCATCATCCCAAAACTGTCCCTCCTGCTACTCATCATTGTGATTCTTATCATCCTCATCCTTCTCCCCCTGATCATCATCATCGTCAGTATCGTCAATATCATCCGTATCATCATCATCACCATCATCATCAACATCATCTTCTTCATCATCATCATCATCATCATCATCCTCCTCATCATCATCATCGTCATCATCATCATCGTCATCATCATCATATTCCTCTTCTTCTTCCTCATCCTCCTGCTCGTCCTCCTGCTGCTCCTCCTCTTCCTCCTCGTTATCCTCATTATTATCCTCCTCTTCCTCTTCCTCCTCCACTTCATCCTAATTCAATCAAATGCATGAACGATTCTTGCCCCGGTGACGGTGCCGGTGCCGGTGCCGGTGCCGGTGCCGGTGGCCGGTGTCCGGTGCCGGAGGCCGGCCGGTGCCGGTGCCGGTGCTGGTGCCGGTGGCCGGTGGCCGGCGGCCGGTGCCGGTGCCAGTGCCGGCGCCGGTGCCGGCGCCGGTGCAGGTGCCGGTGCCGGCGCCGGTGCCAGGTGGCCGGTGGCCAGTAGCCGGCGCCAGTGCCGGCGGTGGTGCAAGTGCCGGCGCCGGTGGCCCGTGGCCGGCGCCGGTGGCCTGTGGCTGGCGCCAATGGCCGGCGCCGGTGGCGGTGCCAGTGCCCGTGCAGGTGGCCGGCGCCGGTGGCCGGTAGCCGGCGTGCCGGTGCCGGTGCCGGTGCCGGCGCCGGTGGCCGGTGCCTGTGGCCGGCGCCAGCGGCCAGTGGCCAGCGGCCAGTGGCCAGTGGCTTGGGCCGGTGCCGGCGCCGGCGCCGGTGCCGGTGGCCGGTGGCGGACGCATCGACGCGGCAGGCGCTGGTGGCCGGCGCCGGCGCCGGCGCCAGCGCGCGGTGCTGGGTGCCGACACTGCAGCACCGCTGGCACTGGCACCGGCACTGGCCCCAAGACGGCCCACACAGAGAAGGATCCATGACGACCCAAGAGGGCTCCAAGATGGCCGGGGAGGGATCCAAGAGGACACCAACTCGGCCCAAGGGGGTTCTCAGACGGCCCTGACTGCGCTGAGCGGTCCCACTTAGCCACTTGCAAGTAGACTTGCAATCACTTGCTTATTAGTTATCTTGAACTGTGATAAGTGAGTAAAGTAATCACGTTGTAGTCAATTCTTAATCAATTATAACCAATTACTAACTGAAAGTTAACTCAAAGTTAATTGAAACTTAATTAGCTTGTGGCAGCGAACACGCGCGACACTTACGCGGGCGGGCGGACCGAAATTGTCGTTGGCGCTGTCGCCACAGCGGGAGCAACATTTTGAACGTGAGCAGCGGTGCGAATGAGGAGAAGACGGGCGTCGCACTCCCCTGCCTCTTCTGCTTCCACCCCCGCTAGCTGTCATTGTCATCGTCATCCTCTCGTGGCCCCTATTCATCGTCCTTCTCCTCCTTCTCGCCCTCCTCCTCTTCCATTTTTTGCAATCAATGGCGACGCGTGCACTTGATTTCTCATGGTTCAAGCGGTTGGCTCGCCACCGCGCTCGTTTCTTGTCGTGCCAGCCTTTCTGCACCTTCTCGCCGACATGGCCCCCACTTCTGGCGAAAAGTTTGATGATTCCAAAAGACGCAAATTGTTGATGTCTCAGTTTGCTCCTGGGCTATCGCTGGCCAAGTTGCAAAGCCTGGCGAAGGAGTTTGGACTTGCAGGGGCCGACCAAGACATGAGACGGATTTTAAACCAGGAGCTCAACGTTGGAACCCCCCTCGGAGGGTTGATGCCGATCGTCAATATTAGTTTGGCTACAGGAATGGACCCATACCCGTCACTTTGTTGTAATCCAATGGCATTGTTGTTCACGCTGTGTTCTAAAATTGGTTTTTGTGAGTTGTTCGAAAAGTGCTGCGGGGGTGGTAGCTTTTCTGTAGTGTTGTACACCGACAAACTCCAGGTTGCCAACCCGCTCCATCCCGACGCCAACAAGGAATTACAAGCTGTTTAGTCATGCGCTGGCGCGAATTTCCCGATCAACCTCTGCCCCCCATTCACCCCCTTTCTCCCCCCCCCCCTCATGGAGCCCTCCTTGTTCTTGCGCTAACAGGCGGTTGGTGCCCTGCCCGGGGGCGGCGGATTGGACAGTCAGGGAACTTCCTAGATGGGTGCGCTCGCGTGATGCAGGCTGGTGGGCCGTGTTTTTTTCCCATATGAGCTACAGGAGCATGTCGACGCGGGCCTCAGCGGCCTCATGAAACAGTTTCTGCACAGCTTGTTTTTGGAACCCACGCGTTGCAACATGGCCACTGGCGCTTTATTGCCAAATTCGAAGGGAGGTAGGACGATGTACCAATGCAAGTTTTCGGCAGTAATACAGGATGAGGAGGCCCATAAGAATTTCTGGAGTGTAAAAGGGGCATATGGAAATAAACCATGTTTGAATTGTAAAAACATTGTTAGGACTCCCAGATGGAAGCTCGAGGGTTCTGGGTACGCAAAACATATGCAAGATACGCTCCCTGCTGATTTTGACATGCATACACCTGAATCGTTTTTGGACATGGTTCTTGACCTAGAAGCAAGCAAACCACTTTTGACACGCAAGGAATTCGAGGACAGGGGAAAATGCCATGGTTTAGCATACCAGCCAGGGTCGATCATGAACGACCCAGTTCTCAGAACGCATTTGAACCCTATCCAGCACGCATATTGGGATTGGATGCATTGTTTGGTTGCCTCAGGAGGGGCGTGCCAATTCGAAGTGAATGCGCATTGCTTGAAGCTCCAAGAAAATGACCCCCCGCTAACACTGAAAAACATCGATATGTTTCAAAATAGGATCAAGTGACCTAATGGATCGTTGCCTGTAGATTTTTTCCAGGATCGCGTTAATTTGCCCCCTGGTGGTTCTATCAAGGCGTGGGCTGGCGAGACGATTTTCGCCGTGACAACCCTCGTCAAGTTCGCAGAAGTTGTAGCGGTACCAATGGGAAACATGTTGGAGGAGACACAATGTTTGAAGATGATCTCCAAAGTGTTAGACATGCTTTCTACTCCAGATTCGGCCGTTCAGCATTCCAGGGAAATGGAAACCGTTTTGTCGGAGCATCACAGGCTTGCATTGCAGTTGTACGACGTGGCGCTCGCGAAGCCCAAGTTACATTTCACGCGTCACATACCAAAGAACATCAGGAACGTCGGAGATGTTCTTAGTTGTTTCGCAACTGAACGGAAACATAAGTTCGCAAAGTGTATCGGTGAGCATTCTGGCGGGGAGCACTGGGAGCACGCAGTGATGAAAAGACAACTGTTGGACATCCTCGTGAGATTTCAGGGTGGTATTCCATCTGAATGGTTGATTGGGCGAGTTACATCCGATGTTAACGCTGCATCGTTGTTGATGGCTTCCCACGGCATCCCTCACGTCGGTCCGTCTCAACGTGCCGACGTTATGGTTACAACCATTGGTGAGATGCGTTCTGGCATGCACATTTTGATTTCGGTTCCGGGTGGTCACCGCGTGGGCAAGATCATGTATTTTGTGGGGGCGAGGCCTTTGCTTGGGCGCGAGGACATCCACAGCGTCGTCTGGGCCCCGCTGTCGCCCGGCCAATCGGGCATTTGGACGCCGTGCAACACTGAGAGTTTTTGCAGCGCAACGCGAGAACTGGTGAAATCTATTCCTGTGGTTCAGTATCGCACTGGTGGAATCAAGCCGATTGCACCCCAGCTCCCAGGACTTCGCCCCGTTTGATCGCGAAGCATTCGCGAAGCAAAAAAAGATTCCAACCTCCTCCGCCTCCGCCCTCCCCCCCCCCCCCCCCCCGATCCACCTCAACCTAAGCTGACCCTCCACGCTCGCCCGCGCTCCCATTCCAATCCCTCTCTGTCCACGCCCTCGTCGATTTGGACGTCATGGGGTTGGCTCGCCACCCCGCCCGACTGTTCTGCCTCATAGGGGTGTCTCGGGGGGAAGGTCTGGCAAGGAAGTGGAGGGGTGGGTGGGCGGGGGTGAGTAGAAGAGGAGGATGGTGGCGGTGGCGACTCCGATGATAACGATGCGATGATGTGGTCGTGATGGTGGTGCCGATGGTGGTGATGGTGCCGATGGTGATGGCGATGGTGGTGGCGATGGTGATGGTGATGATGATGATGGTGATGACGATGGAATTGCTTTTGTATTTTTGCTGAGCCTCCGCTGGGGTACGAGCCCGCATGCGGTTCTAGTCGCGGCGCTGTCACTGGCGCACGCGCTGAGAGATGGCCCGAGCAAACCATGGCGGTCTCGACAGTGGAGTCGTTTCCGCAACACCTACATGGCACGCGACGGGCTCCCGGGCGGGATTTCCCACGCCCTGAATCACTTCGATTCATCCTCGCCCTCGCCGCCTGCGTCCCCGTCCTTTTCGCTGTCGAAGCATCCGTCCATGGCTGTCGTGATCTTGGCTCACACGTCTTTGAGCAAACTCTGGCATTCTTTGGCATCGTTGAGAAGCTTTAGCACCGTGCCCTTGTCGCCCGTCTTATTGGCAACCTTCAGCGCGTTCAGCGACTCGATGAGCTTGCTGGCAGTGGTGGGCGTCTTGGCGGCCCTCGTCTTCAGCGCGGGGGCGAAGTTGTCAGCGAACTCCTCCGACTTCGATTTCTCGAAACTTGCCGCGCACTTCATGAGCTCGGCCTCGAGCTCGGGGGGCACGGTGGCCAAGCGCTTCGCAAGGCCCTTCGGCAGGGGGGCCTCCTCGTTTGGCCCTGTTGGTCCCTCTTCTTGTTTCGGCTGCTGATCTTTCTTCTGGCGCTTTACTTCCCTTTCCCCCTCCTGCGTCAATGTCCGTGTGTGCTCCTCTTCCAGGATTTGCTCCTGGGCCACGCTCATCTTGTACGTTGGGTTCCACGCGAGCTTCTTGTTGGCGTGGATCGGGTGGTCGATCACCTTGCCATTGGCGCAGAGTTCTTTGAACTCGACGGAATCGCCCATCTTCTTCTCAAGCTCGTCGTAGCCCTCGAAGTCGCCCTCTGCGGGGAGTTTCGACGACAACCTCTCGATGAAACATTTTGTGATCGTGACCTGCAATGCCTTCTTGAGATCATCCTTGAACAGGTGCACGTTCTCTGCGAAGAACTGCGTGCGCGTGTCGTCGGAGAAGCTGGCGTAGCCAGACGCCAAAGCAGGGTCGTGCTTCTTCGGGCGGTCGAGGCGGCCCCTCAATGAGTTACAGTCCAAGCAGCGACACTGGTTGCTCCACTCGCCATTGGCATTCTTCATTTCGGACTCGGGCTTCATCTTCTTGCAGGTGCAGCACTGCTTCGTGGGCCCCTCCACGCGCTGCGCCTCCGCGGCCCCGGGCGCTTCCGATCTGGGATCCCGCTTCTCTGGAGCCTTCGAAGCCCTTGGCGGTCTCCTGCTGTTTCGGGGGGCCCTCGGCGGTCTCCTGCGGCTTGGAAGCCTGGGGGCCCTTGGCGGTATCCGGCGGCTTTGCGGCCTGGGCGCTCGTCGCCTTGGAAACCTCGACGTCGCGCGCCTCCGCCGCGGGCTGGGCCTTTGCTTTCGCAGCGGTCGCCGCCGCGGCGCGGGCTCCAGGCGCAGCCCGGGCTGGGCTGGGCGAAGGGGGGCAAGCGAAACAACGATGCCAGTTGCAAGCGGCGAGCCGAGATGCAGCTGCGGATCGACATGGTACTTGGCCTTCGGGCAGGCGCGGTGGCGAGCCAACCGCTTGCTCGTTGACAAAAAAGGAGGCGGTTGGATTTGGGGGGGGGGGAGGGGGGGGGAGAAACAAGAGGAGGAGAAAATGAGGAGGAAGGGGGTGCCTTCGAAGGGCCCCGAGGGGCAGGGCGGGGAGAAGGAAGAATAGGAGGAAGAGGGGCAGGGAGGAGGAGGAGGAGGAAGGAAGGAAGGCGAAGGGGAGGAAGACTAGGAAAAGGGAGGAGGAGGCTGAAGGTGAAGACGCAGGCTACTCCCCCCCCCCCCCCCCCCCCCCCCCCCCAAACGGGCAGTTGTGAAAGGCGCTCGAAGTGATAATTGACGAGGGAGGAGGGGGGGGGTCTGCTTTGCATTGCTACGCGATCGTTGTTCTGCGCATTGCCTTGCCGAGCGAGTATGCATTGCATTGCGTCGCGTTGCCAGAGATGGGATCGAAGGTTTCCTGGTAGGCCTCGGGGTGGGCTCTCTGGGCCGCGCAAAGGCACTTGCATATCTTAAACCAGCGGTGATTGCCTCCCCCTTCCACTTTTTGACACCCCGAAGCTATGTCCTGTCACGCGCGCGTTCCTGTGTCAAGTTCCAATCCGCACGTAGCTGTCAGGCCATACCTCACGAGGGCACTCTTGGGCCCCACGAAACACGACAAGTTTGATTCTACTTTGGTAACATGATTTGGGCGCTTTGGGCGCAGGGGGTCCACGACCGATAAGCCCCCATGAGAATCAGGTTCGGGGGCTCTCGCTTCTCTTTGGGTGCCTATGGTTCGGCGAAGTGATAGATCTCGCAACGCATTAAATTACAGCTCCTTCATAGATCACACAGGGACTCCACCTCAGTCGCCGAGCCATCGTCGCCCTCAGAGAAGGGGCTAACAACCTCGCCATCGGGGGCGGTGCGCGGCGCGAAGAAGAGCTCGCCGCTCTGGTCCTGCGGGGCTAAGCCCGACAGTTTTAGGGCCTCTCCCTCTCCTCTCTTTCTATATCTTTCTCTCTCTCTCTCTCTCTCTCTCTCTCTCTCTCTCTCTCTCTCTCTCTCTCTCTCTCTCTCTCTCTCTCTCCCTCTCTCTTTCCCCCCCACCTGCTCCTCCTCCTCTTTATCATCATCCGCATCTCTCTTCTGATCCTGCCCCGCCCTTCCTATCCTGCCCCTCTTTCTCCTCAGTCTGCTCCTTCTTCACCTCCCTCCTTACCCAGCCCCCTCTTTCACGCTCTCTGCACATATCCTCATGTTGCAGCGCTTCCCTTTCACATCATCCCCCCTCGTCCTCCTTCTAACCTCTGACCTCCTCCCTCCTTCAGGGTGCTCAATTATGGGGGGGGGGGGGGGGGGGGGGGGGGGGGGCGAAGGCCCCGCGCGGGCCCCTGGCGTGGGCCCTCGAGGCCTTGGTGTAGAAGCAGTGCTGAGGCATCGAGACCCTTCTCCCTCGCTCCCCCTATTCCTGAGCCCCCCGATGTCCTCAGCCAATACGAATGGCATGGGGATGAATCCGCCGTAGCGGTCGGTCGTGGCACGACGGTGTGGCTCTGCTTCATGATCGGACTCATCAGGAGCAGGATCTGCTGCTGAAGGTGCGGCCTCGGTTAGAACAGCAGCGGCCCCGGGTGGAATTGAAGCTTGCTCGGCTGCAGCTGCGACCTCGCCGGCTGGAACTGAAGGCTGATCTTGATGTGATGGCTGCGGTGGCGCTGCAGGCGCTGTCTGTCGCCGAGGTGGTTCTGGCCCCCCCGGGGGGCGCGATGGCGTTGCAGGCGCCGTCGCTGGCTGGCGTGGTTGCGGTAGCTTCGGCCGCGGCTTTGGTGCAGGCGCCGTTGGGCGCCCAGCTGGCGCCGGCAGCCTCGGCCTGACTTGGCGCTCGGGCGCGGCTGGGGCGCAGTCATGGCCTGCCTTGGCGGTCACGCCGCCGGTCGCCCGATCAGGCTCGCATTGGTCTCCTCGCGGCCACCCCATGCTCTGATTGGCCCACGTTGCTCCGGACCCCTGCTGCGGCTGCTCCACTTGCTGGGTCTGGCCCCGGGGCCCCTGAGGAACCCACGCGTCAGTCCAGTGAGCATGGTCTTGCTGAGACCCCCAGTACCACCCCTGCTGCTGCTGCTGCCGCTGCTCGGTCGCGTTGAACTGCTGTTGCTGGCCGCCACCCTGTTCTTCAGGCCACCACCATTGCTGAGCATGCTGCGCCCGCGACGAAGGCTCCCACCATGAAGGGTTGCCGCTCCAGTAGGCTTCCTGTAGGCCAGGGGGAACGGCGAGGAAGGTGCCGTCGGCTGCGATAGTCCCCGGCCTCCATCTAGACCGTTGCGCTGCATGAGCTGTTTCGCTAGGGCGCACGCGGCTTGCGCCTGCTCCTTCGGGCCCTTCAGCGTGAACAAACGACCGCGGCCTCTTGCTCTCCCTCTGGTGTTTGCCTCGCACCCTGTCGTTTCACGGATGAGAGTCTCATCGGCGCTCGTGAGCGTCCCTTCTGGAAGTTCGAATTCAATGTGGAATCGCACATCAAGTTGTTCCAGGTCAGGAAGCTCCCGCAATGTCATCTTTGGGCCGAAACGGCTGCTTGGGCAAAACTTCCAGGGCTTGGGGGGGGCAGGTCCAGATGGGGTCTGGTATCGTAGGGCTTGGGTGTCTCAGAAGTCCCAGGGTGATCTTCGAGGTCCCCCAAGATCTCAAGGGCTGCGTGTCTTTCGGGGCTTCATGGGGCATCGCTTGTCCTGCTGGGGTCTGGCAGCCCGCGCGGCGAGCACGCAAGGCCCAAGGCGGCCCCAGGCCGATGGGGAGGGCGCGATCACCCAGTGCACGCTATAGCCAGAGGGGTGTAGCACGCACGGGGTATGCACGGAGTACGCACGGGGCATGCACGGGGCATGCACGGGGCATGCACGGGGGCTGTGCATGGGGGATGCGAGCATCGCTCCGCCCTGGCAGTTCGACCCGACCCCCACACACACACACACACACACACACACACACACACACACACACACACACACACACACACACACACACCACCACCACCACCACCACCACCACCACCACCACCACCACCACCACCACCACCCCCCCCACCGCCACCCCACCCCTTTCCGAACACGCCCCCCGAGGCCCCAGGAAACACAGGCGTCTTAAGTGCACCGATTCCGCCCCGAATCGGCGCACCTAAGACGCCTGCTGGTCGCCGACCCCGCGGAACAGCCCAGCCCAGAGGCCACGTTAGCAGAGATGGGGGGCTCCTCTTGTCCATGTCTCTCCTCCTCTTCGTCGTCTTCCTCCTCCTCCTCCTCCTCCTCCCCCCCCTCCCCCTCCTCCTCCTCCTCCTCCTCCTCCTCCTCCTCCTCCTCCTCCTCCTCCCCTCCTACGTTGCTCAACCGTCGCTTCTCTCCTTCTTCCTGCGGTCTTCCTCCCCCCCTTTCCCTCTCTAGCTTATTCCTCTCTTCCTTCCCGCTCCTCCTCCCTCCTCCGCTTCCTTCTGCACCTCTCGGCCTTCCTCCTCCTTGATGTACCTCCATGTCTTCCTTCTCCTCCCTCTTCTCCTTCCTGCTCCTGCTCCGCCCCCCCCCTTTCCTCCGCGCCCTCCGCCTCGTACTCCTTCCCGCTCCTCCCTACTCCTCTCCTCGTCCCCATTTTCTCTCCCTCCCCCTCCTCCTCCTTCTCCTCCTCCTCCTCCTCCTCCTCCTCCTCCTCCTCCTTCTCCCCCATCATCCTCCTGCCGCTCCACCCGCAAACTCCGCATTCCTCTTCCTCCCTCCTTCAATCCTCTTACTCTTCCTGTTCCACCTCCTCCTGATATTGTCCCTTTGCGTTCCCCCTCATAGCCTTCCGCCGTCGGCCCCCATGGTTGAACAGGCATTCCCACCTCCTGAGACCACTTTTGGTTCCATAGGTGGCCCCGACCACCTTCTGGCGGCAATGACGCTGGCTCTGCTGGCCGCGGTGGCGTTCCGGGGCGGAACGGCCACCGGCGACGCCGGCGGCGCGCCCCAGGAGTGGCGCGCGGAAGAGGGGCGTCTCGACCTGCCCGCTGCCAATGGCATAGGAGAGGGGAGGGGGGAGCTCACGCCCGCATCTAGTCCCTTCCTTGTCCTACGTCAGTGGCAGGGGTGACCCAGACACCCATCAGGACGCACTGCAGCGCATCGTTGACATGACCCCCCCATTGCCGTTGCGGTCAGACTTTTTCGCCGCCCTTCCCCGACTGGATCGAAGGATCAAAGTTGCTTGCCCTTGCGTTGGCATCCATGGATGCGGGCACTCGTTGTTTTCGATGGGAGTTGGGGCAGACACCGTGAACTGTTTCGACCTGGAACCTTCTTATGGGGCATACTTGAGACAACATCTGGAACAACTGGGCCAGGGCGTCCAGAGCATTGAGGCCGAGTTGCACGTTGGGAAGGATGCTGGTGACATTACGAAACAAACGCTGTCTTCTTTATCACGGCCCGTCGCCTTCCTGGCGAGCGGCCCCCCCCGCCCTCCGCGGTCGTCAATCGGGCCCAAAAAATCGCTGGACGATGTGCGTGGGAAGGTCTTTATCACTGTGCTGAAATGGTGTATTTTTTTGATCAAGGCTGGCGGGCTCATCGGCGCTGTCATTGAAAATGTCATTGGTGTACAACATGCAACGCAGAACCAAGAGCCTGTCATGGATCGATTTCTTCGGGAGCTTCGCTTTGTCTGCAGCGAGTTCGATTGGGAGGCCTTCCTTGATGAAGGGGGGCAACCTAGTGATGGATTCCTACCCCTCTATTTCCCCGGGGAAGACTGATGCGTCGGGGGCTGGGAAGGGTTGGGGGGCAAGAAGGGGGGGGGGGGGAATTCGATGGGGGTTCGGAGACCTCACGGCGTTGCCCTCCCAGGCAGCGGTGCTGAATGCAAACGACTACATGTTGCCTCAGAATAGGATCAGGGTGTTTTTGCGAGGGTTTCGGAAATCCTTCTCTGCAGCTATTCCAAAGTGCTTGCCGAGATGGGGGCGCAGACCGATCAGAGACATATTGGGGCCTTTTCCGTTTACTCCCCGGGCTCAGTTGACTGACCAACAACAACGCAATCTAAAAGTGTACGAGAACAAGATCAGACGCTTGATTGGAGAGGGCAAAGTCGACATGGACGATGTCGTCGTAATTCAAGTAGACCGAAGTCCAAACCGTGTACTTCAACGACAAATTGTTATCAATGAGTTCCCGACGCCGGCGACGTCAAATATGCACCTATTCTTGCTCAGCGCCCGGGGCGTTTTCCATGGGGCCCCCGACCACGAACGCGAGTTTTCCAGGAAGCCGTTGGCCAGCGAAAGGATGAATGCTCAAGGATGTCCACCTGGTCTTGCTCTGCAAATACCACCTGGAAAGCATTTGTTCGCTTCAGGGAATGCCTATCCCCCTCCTTTGATCACAGCAAATTTGCACCCGCTGTTGAAGGCGATCGGCGAATCCGACACCAGCCTGGCTCGTTGGCCCCCAGAGAACTCCCAAGATGACGAGGGGGGCTCGAAGCGGTGAGAACGCTTTCGCAAGCGCTTTCAAGGCCCCCGAGGCCCGCGCCGCCGAAACCATCTCGCAAACGGCCTGCTTCCGACTCGTAAAAACAAGGGAACGGTCACAGCGACCAGAAGATGGAGGTGGAGGGGGAGGGGGAAGGGGATGAGGAAGAAGGACAAGGATAGGGACAGGGAGTTGAGATATCAAGGCGGCGGAAAAGGCGACATCGCGACCCACGAGGAAGCAGGGGAGAGGAGGGGTTCGTTCCGTTCCGATCCCATTCATGTCAACAGTCAGTCTGACTTTGCACAAAGTGACACTGGGTTGGGGGGCAGCGGGGGGGGGGGGGGGTGGGGGCAGCTTACTGCAACCCTCTCTCGCAAGCTTTGCGTCGGGGGCTATCTCCAACATGCTCTAACACAGTTTAGAACATGCGAGGCAGCTGAGATGAGGGGGGGGGAGGAGAAGGCCCCTCAAGTATCAGACACCGTTGAACTTATGTTCCCCCCATTGGGATGACATGAAAAATATGCGCGGCGGCGAGCCGACCGCGACCCCTCGCAATTGCATCGCGGTGATCGCTATGCCGATGCATCTCCAGGCCGCCTTCCCCCGAATCCTCGCGCGCCCTGCCGCTGCGGATGCGTCATGTCCTCATCCTGCCCCCATCCTGCTGCCCCCCCTCTTGCCCCACCTGTCCCATCTTCACTTCTGTTTCAACGTGGCCCCCTCCGTTCCTCCAAGATTCCCAAAGGTGTCCCAGAAGAGGGCCTCTGGAGGTCAGGGCAGGTCGAAGTCCGATTGGGGCCCGCGCGATCGCTCCGACAGCGGGGGAAGAGAAGGAAGGAATAGGAGGATGAGGAGGACGAGGAGGAGGAGGAAGAGGAAGAGAAGGAGGAGGAGGAGGAGGAGGAGGAGGAGGAGGGACGCTAGTTTTACTGGTCACTTGCTAGCGTTCGTGGGTCTCGCGGCCCCGAGCCGACGAGACGAGAGCAAAGCCTGGCCCCCCGCGAGCCCCCCGATGGGGCGTCTGCCCCGGAGCGCCTCTGCCAGTGCCCCTGGCAGCGGCGTGTAGTAGTTCACGTACTTGAGCTGCAGCTCAAGATGCCGTCGCGGTGGGCTTCTCAGCAACGAAGTTCACCAGCCTGCACCAACTCCTGAGGGGCAAATCCTGGTTCACCTGGCCGAAAGAGAACCCCTTGTCAGACGGGTTATGCCACTCGATTGCCCTGACCCTCCACTTCTTCTGGCTGAGATCCTTCCAAATGTCCCAGCCGTTGATCTGGATCACAGGGCGAGGCTCCGTCGGGATCCCTGGGAACTGCAGCTCCTTGGCAGGCGTGTTCTTCTTGTTTGGCGTCGCGCTGGTCTCCTTCTCGGTTGACTTCTCTGCGCTGGTCTCCTTCTGTGTTGACTTCTCCGCGCTGGTCTCCTTCTTGGTTGACTTCTCCGCAGGCTTCTCCTTCTTGGAGGGCTTCTTTCCCAAGGTTGGCACCGCTGGTTTCTCCCCGCTGCTCTCGCCGCCCTTGACTCCATGGGTCTTGGCGCGCTTGGGTGCTGGCGTCGAGAGCGTCGCGGCAGCGGGCCTCTTCCTTGGCGGCATCAGCGGCGTGTCATCGGAGTCCTCGCCGCCCTCGCGCATCTCCTGGATGGGGCTGCCCTCGGCGGCCGAAGCTGCACCTGCCAGCGCTGTCTTCGGGGATTCCTCGCGAGGTGCTTGAGGGGGGCGCTTGGCCGCGATCGCAGTCCTCTTCTTCCGCCCCAGCACGTTCGCGAGCTCGGAGCGCATGAAGTCGAGGACACTGGGGGCGCGCTCGGAGGTGCCCCATGCAGCAGCGGCGGCGGCCGCTTGTGCAGTCTCCGAGGCGCTGGCGGCAGCGGCGGGTGCTGCGTGGGCAGCTGCGGGGGGTGGCGCTTCCTGGGCCTCCTCGGCGGGCTGCGGCTCGACCTCGCCGAAAGCGCAGCTCGGCGCAGGGCTCGGCGGTTGAGCCCTCTCGCGCGGCGCGGGGGCTGGCGCCGCGACGAGCTGGCCCTCGGCGGCCGCGATCGCAGTCTCTGTAGCAATCGGCGGCAGCTCGAGCGGGGTCGAGGGCGGCATCGCGGGCGGGGCCGAGGGCGGCATCGCGAGCGGGGCCGACGGCGGCATCGCGAGCGGAGCCGAGGGCGGCATCGCGAGAGCCGAGGGCGGCATCGCGAGCTGTGCCGAGGGCGGCACCGCGAGCGGGGCCGAGGGCGGCAGCGCGAGCGGGGCCGCGGGCGGCGGCGGCGTCGCCCCGGGGCCCGCAGGAGGCGCAGGGAGCGCTAGCATCCCAGGGTGCTGCAGCGGGCGCGGCAACGCCGTGGGGGACCAACCGCGGTCAGCGAGCGCCTGCTGCCTGCGGTTGACCTGCGCGTTCGGGAAGATCGTGAGCGCGCCGCCGCTCCTCTGCGCCGTTGGGCCTGACCTTGCGGTCGCATGCACGCCTGCGTGAGTCCTCCGCGCTGGCAGCAATATCCTCAAGCGAATCCGCCTACCAAAGAATTCGTCGGGGGCGTAGGTTGGCCCCTCCCTCCCCCCTTCCTGTTTCTTTCTCGCCTTCCATGTCGCGTGCTCAGGTTTGTTCGGAATGTAGGGGCGGTCGGAGGAGCGGAAGCTGATGGATAAGATCTTGCTCGTTGACGCGGCCGGGCACTGGCTCGCCTCCTCGATAGATCTGGGCGCACAAATCGGGGCCCTGCTGCTGGAGCTCCGCGGGGGTCGGTGGAAGCCTCTGGATCTTGTGGCGGTGCTACATCCTGAGGAGGCGTTCAACTTTCGATCTGCCCCCCCTCGCCCTCGCCCCCCTCCTCCTCCTCCTCCTCCTCCCCCTCCTCCTCCTCCTCCTCCTCCTCCTCCTCCTCCTTCTCCTCCTCTTACCCCTCCCCCTCCTCCTCCTCCTCCTCCTTCCTCCTCCTCCTCCTCCCCCCCCTCCTCCTCCTCCCACCTCCCCCCCCCCCTCCCCCAATCCTCTCCTCCTCTTCCCCCGCCCCTCCTCCTCCTCATCCTCCTCCCCCTACATCTTCTCCACCTCTTCTTCCCTCCTTCCCTCTCCCCGGACCCTCGCCGCCCCCCCCCCCCATGGCCTACCCCCACACCCCCACACACACACACACACACACCACACACACACACACACACACCACGCACACCCACCCACACCCCCCTCCCCCACCCCACCCCACCCCCACCCCCCCACCCCCACCCCCACCCCCCCCCCCACCCCCCACCCCCACACCCACCCCCCACACCCCCACACCACCCCCACACACACACACACACACACACACACACACACACACACACCACACACACAACACCACACACACACACACACACACACACACACAGACACACACACACACACACAACACACACACACACACACACAACACACACACACACACACACACACACACACACACACACACACGACCACCCTCCTCCTCGCCCCTCCTCCTCCTCCTCCACCTCCACCTCCTCCTCCTCCTCCCTCCTCCTCCCTACCTCCTCCTCCTCCTCCTCCTCCTCCACCTCCTCCTCCACCTCCCCCCCCCCCCCTTCTCACCCTCGTATTCCTTCTCCTTCTGCGCCTCGTCCTCTGGGTCTGCGCTGTTTGTTTGCGTTTGTTTGCTTGTTTGTTTGTTTGTTTTTTGTTTCATCGACGTCGTCTGGCGCCCTCGGAGTTCTGCTTCGCCGCGCCCCCAACGCCGTCTTGATGTCGTGCACCACCAGGAGCGCCGCGTCGGCTGGGAGTCCCTGAAGGTCCTGCCTGGTCACCATGAAGAGCAGAGCTGCCATGTGCACGAATGATATCTCAGTCGGGTTGAGCAGCCCCATTCTCTCTAAGTGCTCCTCAAGGGTGCGCAGCATCTCGTGGTAGGGCGACTGAGGGCTCTCCAGGACGTCCCACACGTTGGCGGGCAGGAAGTTGCGGATGTTGGTGCAATCGCTGTTGCGGTGTCCACGCTGGCCCTGGGTGCTGCTCAAGGTGGCGATCGCGTCGATCAAGGTCGATCTGCGAGGCCCGCTGAGCTGGCTGCCACCAATCTTCACGATGCACGTCGTGGCCCCCCGGGGCGCGACGCTGGCTGTCCGCGCGATCAGCTGCAAGATGGCCGCCACCTGCGCGTCGCAGTGGCTCTGGAAGGCCGCCGCTCCATCTGCGCCGTGCGTGGCCAACGCGTCGACCAAGTCGACGTGGGCCTGGAACTCGGCGCAGAAATCCATCGCGCGGCGGTGGATGTAAAAGACCGCGACGCCACCTGCACTTGCAAGGCGCGGGGCGAGCCCTCGGCACCCTCGAAGCCAAAACGGCAACAGGTGATGCTTCTTTCTTTTCTTTCTTTTTTTCGGGGGGGGCTGAGACCATGGAACATCGGTGGGCGCCCCAGAACTAAGATGACCCAGAATCGAAAGTAATGATGATGATGGGGGGGAAGGGGGGAGGGGGGGGGGCGAGGAGGAATGGGAGGCATAACTCGTAGAAGAGAAAGGAGACCTCGTGAGGGTGGAAGGGGGGAATGGCGAACAACGTCGACGAGGGGAACGCCGACGTCGAAGCACGGGCTCGCCCTGCTACGGATAACTGATGCCTTGGGCAGTTGCCGCTCCAGTTCATGGAGGGGGCGGGGCTGGGAGGGTGGGTGGGTGGGTTGAGGGGTAGCAGGTCGGGAGCGGGGGGGAAGGAAGGGGAGGGGGGGGGGGGGGTCGAGGGGAAGGGGGGGGGGGCGAATGGGGGGCGCGGTACACAGAGAAAACGATGGGGGGAGGGCCCATGGGGAGCGGCGGGGGCGAGCCCTCCGCCGCGTCCCATAATGCCCCCGCACTCTCTATCTACGCGCGCCCCCCCATGAAAAAAAAAAAAAAATGCGCAAGTGTTGCGGCGGCCCCGCCCCGCCCCCCTTCGCATGGCACGCGCGATGTCTCACAGGCAATGGGGGCGCCCGCAACGCGCAGGCGCGCGCAGAACCGCGCGCGTGCAAACGTGCGCACCGCCGCCAAACAAGGCTTGTGCGTTGCGCGCGCAGACGTGACCACAGTGGCCTCGTCTAACACATTTGAAATGTGAAACTTGCCGCCACAAGACGCCCTGATCACCCGCGCTAAATGAAGTCCAAGCCCGCGTCGATGCAACAACGCGCCACACCCTACATAGCAACGCCTAACTCAAAGTTAACTAAAGTTGAGTGAATGCTATTCAATTGTAAGTGAATGCTAAGTGGTTAGAACAAGCCGCCTAAGTCTCTAGGCAACTGCGTTGTTTTCAATTATGTATAACTCAAATATATATATATATATATATATATATATAACGTTAGGAGTTGTATTCGATTATAATTGCGGTGCCACTTACATTCGATTACGAATCACATGTCCGCTTACACGTTGAGTTGTAATTTCCTATGTTAACATATATCTCATCACGCATCTAACATCTAGATGGCTAAGTGGAACCGCTCAGCTAAAGAAGGCCTCCAGAAAGCCGGTCCAAACGGGGAGGGGCGGAACGGCGGGGAGAAAGGAGGATGGAGAAGACGCAGGAAGGGAAGATATACACCTTTTTCATCCGGGGGCGCTGGGGCACCAGGAAGCGCGGCGTTCACAGGACACCGCTGCCACGTGGACCGGGCGTTCAGTGCAAATAAAAATAGTCCCAAGCTGAATCGGGGGATGAACAAGGAGAACAGAATGGAGGGACGACGTCGAAGGAGGAGGATGTTGAAGACGAAGAAACACGAGGGCAAGGAAGATAAGGCGCGGAGGGCGGGAAAGACATAAAGGAGGAGTACGCGAGCAGGCGCGGCACGAGAATGACGAACGAACGGTTGGCGAACACCAGCGCCGCTACACCAGCAATTGGCCGAGGGCCCGCCGCCGATCCGTCGTCGGGAAACCCACACACCCCCCCCCTCCCCCCCTTTCCTGGTCCGTCGTCGGGAACCCCCCCCCACCCCCCCCTTTCAAAAGGGGGGGGGAGGGGGTTCCGGACCTCCCCCCCCCTCCCCCCCTTTGGCCGCACCCCCCCCCCCCCCCCCCCCCCCTTTCGCCACGCCGCCCCCTGACTCCGAAACCCGACCCCCGCCACCCTTAACCCTAGTGCTCACCCTAACCCAAACCCCTGACCCTAACCCCCACTCCGAAGCCCAAGCCCCAAAGAATACGCACTACGCATTACTCACTACTCACTACCCACTACTGACTACTCGCTACTCACTACTCACTTCTCACTACTCACGACTCACTACTCACTATCCCCTACTCACTACCCACTACCCACTACTCGCTACTCACTACTCCGACCTCACTACTCCCTCCTCCCTACTCACTACTCACTACTCACTCCTCACTACCAACTACTCAATACTCACGACTCACTACTCACTACTCCCTACTCACTACTCACTAATCACTACGCCTTACCCACTAACCACTACCCATTACTCACTACTCACTTCTCACTACTCACTATATTCATAGCCCACAACTCACTACTCACTACTCACTACTCGCTACTCGCTATACCCTACTCCCTACATGGTACTGACTACACAGTACTTAGTACTCACTACTCGCTACTTCCATATTCGCTACTCAATACTCGCTACTTACTCCCCGCTACTCACTACTCACTACTCACTACTCACTACTCACTACTCCTAGTCACTAGCCTCTAGTCACTAGTCACTAATCACTACTCACTACCCACTACTCGCTGCTCACTAATCGTTACTCACTACCCACTACTCGCTACCCACTTCTTATTATTCAGTGCTCACTACTCCCTACTCCCTACTCCCTACTCACTACTCACTACTCACTACTGACTACTCACTACTCGCTACTCCCTACTCCTTACTCGCTACTCACTACCCACTACTCACAACTGACTACTCCCTATTCACTACTCACTACTCACTTCGCCCTACTCGCTCCTCACTACTCACTAGTCGCTACTCCCCCCACTACCCACTATTATTCATCACTGCTTACTACTCACTACGCACTATTCACTACTCCCTACCCACTACTCACTACTCACTAACAACTATTCACTACAAGCTACTCCCTACTCACTACTCACTTCTCACTACTCACTACTCACTATTCACGATTCACTATTCACTACTCACTACTCACTACTCACTACTCACTACGCACTACGCACTACGCACTACCCACTACTCACTACTCACTAAACACTGCTCACCACCCACTATTCACTACCCACTACCCACTACCCACTACTCATTACATCCTACTGCCTACGCAGTACTCACTACTCGCTACTCGTTACTCACTACTCACTACTCACCATTCGCTAAGAACTACTCACATATCAGTACACACTACTCACTATTCACTACTCACTACTCCCCACCCCCTACTCCTAACTCCCTACTCGCCACTCACTACCCACTACTCACTACCCAATACTCACGACTAACTACGCACTAACTCACTAACTCACTACTCACTACTCCCTACCCCTAACTCCGCACTCCCTACACACCTTCTCCGGGGCAGAAAGGAGCAGCGAGAGAGGCCCCCATCCCGGTTACCTTTCCCCCTTTCCGGCGCAAAGGGGGGGAGGGGGGGGGGTCCGAACACCCCCCCCTTTCCAGCGCAAGGGGGGAGTGGGGGGGGGATCCGAAACCCCCCTGTGCCGGTGCTGGCGCCGGTGCCGGTGCCATGCCGGTGCAGGTGCGGGTGCCGGTGCCGGTGCCGGTGCAGTGCTGGCGCCGGTGCAGGTGCCGGTGCCGGCGCTGGTGCCGGTGCCGGTGCTGGGAGGGCCATGGGAGATAGTAAGTGCTTAGGGGGGGTGTAAGTACATATAAGTAGGATGTAACTCACTTACATGTTCGGTAAGCCACTTCCATGTGCACGAAGCTCACATAAGTGGGTGGCGGGGATTGCTGTACAAAGCTTCTGCTTACGTGTAAAGGGTAAGTGCTTACAGAGTTTTCGGGTGGTTTAGCAAATGCATGCTAAGTGGTCCACGCCGAGGTTGGGGATGTAGTTGTCGGTCTTAGAAAGTAAGTTAGGAAGTAGGCGAAGTTGCGAGCTAAGCTGGTTACTTAAGAGGTTAGCAAGTAGGTTATATAACCTCGCTAAGACAACTTAGCGCCGTGGCCCTCGCATCGTTGTGCTCCAGATTCCGTTTGAAGCGAGTGCGGATCCAGGAAGAATAATCATATGTTTGATTTTCGGGGCAGCCCCGTGCAATCGAAGATCCACCCAATGATGTTACGTTTTCTCGTCGCCGTCACACCATAGCCTTCTCCATCGAATTTGTTTGCAGCGTTTTGTCTTTCATACGACTGAATTGGATACGATATAGCCCCCGCGCTGCAGGATACCGCGCAGCGCTTTTCCGCCGTAGGCACCTCCGATGACAACGACAGTGAGATGAAGACTGCATGCGACCAGGTGGAGAAGCTTTGCTTGCAGAAGCAGCTGGCCTACGTACAACGCTTTCCCAATGACAGCGGCGTAGTCCATCATCAGAATCGTTTCGGCCTCGGTGTGGAGTTCTTGGAAGTGCACACCCTTCTTGCCATGATCGTTCGTAGCGGCTGGTCATGGAAATCACTTGGCACTTGCAGGGCCTTCGAGATCCAGCCTGGCGCCGAGCCGAGGCCACCAAGATGCGCGAATTCAACCAGGAGTTGGTCGACAGCTCGGACGGCTACTTGGCACCAGTTCCTGCAGCACCTCAATTTGCCACGGTGAGCTCCAGCCACACGCTCCAGGTGCTGAGGTGCATCCAGAACGGCACTAAAGGCATGGCTGATGAGTTCACGACCGACGAGGGCCGCATCTCGCGCGACAAGGTGCTTGAGGTCTCGAGGGGCACGCAGGAGCCAATACAGCTTGGTTTGGAATGGACGGTATTCCGCTGGCAGCTTGAGGAGCGCGTCCCAGGTCTTGCGGACTTTATGCAAACAGCTTGCAACATCGGACATGGCTCCGAGAGGGTGCAGTCGAAAGTGCAGACGTTGATGCAAATATCGAAGATGGGCCTCAACAACTGCAAGAAGCTCGGTGATGCGAAATGGGATGCCGTGACGCGCGTGATTGAGCGGACGCGCCCTTGGTTGAGGGGCTCAGTGGATGCTATGTGCGCCTACGTCGAGCAATACAGTGGAGGTACTCCCCCGTGCTACTTACTGGAACTGGCTGCGTTCGTGAAGACGCTGGGCGAGAACTACCGTGACGTGTCTGCGCACACGTTTTCTTGTCTCGCAGCCGCCCCCTTCCTGGATGACCCTGAGTGGATCACGGACTGTCTCAAGGCCAGCCTCAGCTGCCCAGAGAACTTCATGCGCGACGGCCAGTCTCGCGCGTGGACGGGTGCTGGCATGCAAGAGCTGCAGGGCGGCAAGATCCGAGTGCAAGCGCTTGCGGGTGTTGCACAGGATCGCGCATGCAAGACATTCCTCCTCGAGACGTGCGGCATGGCACACCCTGCCAAGCAGCACGCTGTGGCCAAACTGATTGGGGGCATGGACGTTCGTATGGTGATGATGGCCCACGGCAAGAAGGCCAAGGCGGGGACGAGGAAGACGTTCAAGAGCATGTCTGAGATTGCAGCCCAATTCATGAAGGACGTGATTAAGATAGATCCTGCAGCGATCGAGTTCGACCCTCCCGTCGAGATCACCACGCAGCAGGCTGAGCCGCAGGTGGGCGACAGCATCGCGCAGTACAACTCGGGCAGGCTGAGCGACACCATCATGTCGAAGCTCGGTTTCGAGGTCGGCTCGAAGGTGACGCTCAAGAGCTCCGAAGACGGCAAGGGGGAGATCATGGTCATCGAAGCCGCTGCGTCTGGACAGGTCGCGCCCCCCCTTGCGACGTAAGGACGATGAGAAGAGGAGGAGGAGGAGGAGGAGGAGGAGGAGGAGGAGGAGGAGGAGGAGGAGGAGGAGGAGGAGGAGGGAGAGAGAGAGCGAGAGAGAGGGAGAGAGAGAGAGAGAGAGAGCGAACACCCATACTTCTACTGAACAAAATGGCACCCACGAGGAGGAGCGAGGCGGAGCGACGGGGAGGCGGAACACGTGGACAGAAGGGGATGATGAAGACGAGCAGTATCATCTCGAGGAGGACGAGGCGGGCGAGGAGAAAGAGGAGGACGATACTGACTAGGAACAGAAATGATGATGATAAAACAGGCGAGCAGGGGATGCCACTGCGAGGGAGGAGGAGAGAGGACGAGGGCGAGGAGGAGGAAACGTTGGACGATGAGCAGGAGGACAAGGAGGAGGAGGAGGAGGAGGAGGAGGAGAAGCAAGCCAGGTCACCCTGAAGCGCGAGAATGGCACGGGCAAGGGCAAGGACGATGCCATCACGCTCTCCACGAACGCCCTCGTCGATCAATACAAGGATTGCTTTCCCCCCCATACGTGTTTGGAGGAGGATGCTGACGAGGATACGGATGATGAGGATTAGGGAATGGTGATGAGGAGGGGGAGGAGGAGGAATAGAAGGATAATGAGGAGGAAGAGGAGGAGATGGAGGATCAAGACGGGGATGATGAGTTAGAAGTGTTCGTGTCAGTACTTGTTGCGATCGTCCCCCCACCGCCCCCAGCTTGTGATCAAGAAGGATGTGCTCACGTACAAGGTGTCCTCTGTCCAGCAGCATCCAGACTCCATCACGATGAACACCAAGGCCGCCGTCACTCTTGCGCTCTCGAGCGCACACTCCGAGGCTGGTGAGGGGGGCCAAGTCGAGATTCGGTCTGATGGGAAAGAGCACTGGGTCGTGGCATCGGAACGTAGTAATAAGGGCAAGCTCCAGCTCGTGCCATTCACCACCAGCATTTCGATCGGCACTAAGGCGCCGCCTAAGTCTGTAAGCGTGAACGTCTCGACAGTTGAGGGTCTCTCCTGCGGCACGAGCGTGTTTTTGAGCCCCCGCGTAGATCTGCCTGACAATGCTAAGACCGGACACTTTCGAGTGCCGTATTGGTGCGTCAGGTCCAGTCCTGATTCGGATGAGGTCAACATGGTCCCTGGGACCATGAAGCAGGCTGTACAGGGCGAAGTAATTCAGATTCCCACCCTCGTCAACTGCAAAGCGATCCCTGAGGGCGGTGAGCTGGTCCGCAAAGGCGCTGACCCCAAGGCCCCAAAGCGCCTTGCAGCGGAGCAGCCCCAGGGGTCGAAGAGGCAGAAGGCGTAGGATCGATTCCAGGTGCATTTAAGTTTTGTCAGGCTGTGTGGGTTGCAATCCCGTGTAATGTGCGCGGGGTAGCTCGTGCACGCTAACAAGGAAGAGTAAGGAAGAGGAATGGAGGAGAAAGAGGGAGGCGGAGGACGATGGAAAAACTAAACAGTAGCAAGGAGGAGATGCTGCTCCCGAGGAGGACCGAGGAGGAAGGAGGATGAGGACACACGCGTTTCACCCAACACCGTTTAAGAGACTCTAGACGCTTGCCTGAGACCGCGCGAGCTGGCGAGCACACGACAGTGCTGCAGCGCCAAGGTGACCATGTCACTCCTCCGCCTCCTCCTCATCCTTCCTTGCTTCCCGACCCTCGTGGTCCTCGTCTTGCTCCTCCTGCTCTTGCGCCATGGGTATAAAGCTCATCGGTCCGTATCCACCTCTGAGTCGGTCGGCCCCCTCCTCTCTCCCCCTCCTAAGAGTGGATCCCCCAGGCCACCGAGGACTTGGCGCCTCGTTGCTGCGGTGGTCCACCCCCAGGAAGGGGGAAGATGAGGGACCCGAACGACTCACATCTTTAGCCACTCGTCCCTCCTGTTCCTCCCAGTCCGTCGGACCCCCAGTGGAGGCATGCAGCCGTCGACGCACTTAAGACTTGGAGTCTCGGTGTCGGCCCACCCAAGCAGAACGAACCTCTTTATTACTCATCCCCTCGTCCTCCTCCTAATCCGTAACGGTGGCGGCTTACACTGGCTCATGCAACTCCTCCTCAGTCCCTCCCCTTTCTCCTCTACCAATCCTCATAACCCAGCTTCGTTCACTCAAGCCCTCCTCATCCTCGCCATGCTCCCTCTCCCCATCCTTCCAAACGTCCTCGTGCTAATGCGCTCCTCCTCCACATCCGTCCCTCTCGCTCTCCCCCCCCTCTCCCTATAGGCGTTTCTGGCTCGAGTCCCGTTGGTACTCGGCACGTTCTGTTGTCTCCGCTACTGACATGGCGGCCATTCAGCGGGGCTTCGTGGCCATCGCTCCGCTCGGTGAGGACCCTTCGGTAGCAACCAGTTGGGTCACGTTGGCATTCGAGCGGGACGGGAAGACGTTCGTGCTCACCGACAAGCAGTGTTTGGGTTTCGCGAAGCTTGTCGGGAAGCAGTTTGAGATGCTCGCTGCGCTCACGGAGGCACGCAACGCGGTCACCACCGAGCTGATGAGCAAAGTGACTGCGGCCTCCGACCCACTGGCCGACGAAGGAGGCGAGCCGCTTCTGAAGCGTCCTAGGAGGGAGCTCATCGACGACATCGCCACGGTGATCCAGGTGGGCGTGATTGACCTCGAGGGCGTTCAGCATAGAGTGAACGTCCTTCCAGAGGTATCGACCAGGGCGAAGCTCTCCATCGAGCTCACGGAGGCCAACATGGCGCTGCTACGTAAGAAACCTCATGCCCCTGTCCAGAGGGAGAGCCCAACGGTTTCGGAGCCTCACGTGGAATACGCCCCCAGCCGCCGTTGCCTTCGCACCACCTACTGGTGCGCCGAGAAGAAGAAGATGCGCACCAAGAGCATGACCGTTCCCGACAGCGAGGAGGGACTCCAGGCGAGCATCAACCGCCTTGCGCCCACGCTGGAGGTATTCTACCACCAGCACAATGCCTCGTCCTAGGCTCGGATGCGGCCATGCGTTGCTCTTAGTCTGTGCGTCCGCGTTTCTCTCTGGCGGCTCTCGGGCGAGTCGCTAAGCCAAGAGCGGTCGCGTCGCAGCGACCTCTGGCAGCAATTGTGCACGTGTCCTCAGCGCGCCCAGGCACTGACCTTGGGGATGCTTCATCCGAGGTTTAGTCGGATGAGCTGGTCTGCTCTGGCGCGACGGGGGCCGTTCAATTCAGGAGCTTGGGGCTGGCTCAGGGCATCACGCTGCGAGCAAAACGTGCAAAACGAGTCCTGCTCATCGGTATGTCCATCCCTTCTCCTCATCATCGTCCGTTGCACGCATCTTGGAGGCAGCGCCTGAACGAGCAAGACGGAGTACAGACGTCAGGTGAAAGGGCCTCGATCATGGATGTCTCAGGCGTCATTGAGGAGATCTCCCCAAATGTTCGAACTGCCAGCTGGCAGTTCGAACATCCAGCCCTAGGTATTCCCATTGCAGGAAGAGGCGCTGGATGTTCGAACTGCCAGGCGGCAGTTCGAACAAATGTTCGAACTGCCAGGTGGCAGTTCGAACATTTGGGGCCCAAGCCGGCGTCGTCCCAAGGCCTGGGCTTTGTCGAGGGATCCGAGGTCGGAGCGGCTGGCAGATGCTCTGGGGTTCGGGCTCCATATTGCACGATTTCGCTCCTGTGTCAGTTGCTGTTCTCCCTGAGCTTCCCCTCCAGCCCCATCTCTTTCGCCTTGTCCACTCCCCGTTCCATGCGCATTCCTTGCCGCTCCCACCCTACACCCTCAACCAACATGGGGGTCCAGCCTGCTCCGTCCGTGTCCCATGCTCCCTCGTCTGCTGCCTCCCTAAACCCCTCCTAGACCCCTTCTCTCCTCCCACTCCCTCCCTGCTCCTCCTCCCTCCCCTCCTCCATCATCTCGCCCGCATCTCCCTTTCCCGCATGTGATCTATCTTTATCTCTCTCAGTCCTCCCTCCTTCCTCGACGTGCGTCGCCTCCTCCCCCATCCCCCTTCCTCCCTCCTGCTGCTGCTCCTCCCCCGTCTCCCCATCGCCGTTTTGGCTCAGTGCTACTCGTGGCCAGTGCTGACCGTGCTACTTACCTCGGACACGCTCCCACCGCGTCCATGGCCACCCCTGCTGATGCTGGTGCTGCCGAGGCTGAGCGCCTGATCACGATCGTGGACCAGCGCTTGCGCCACGTCGCCGCGCAAGCAGCTGCTGGCGTCGACAGGGGCGCTCTCTTGCAGGCGCAGGCGCAGCAACTGGCAGCTACTTTCTCGAGTTCCACTGCCCTCACGATGGACTTGAGCACCACCGTCACCAATCACATCGTCAACGGGCCGTGGACCCCCCAGCAGAGGACCGTCCTGGCGAGCGCCTTGTCCGGCGCAGCCAGCAGGCACGAGCAGTCAAGGCGAAGGAGCCAGCGCTGCCAGCAGTACATTGAGAACCTCACTTACTTCTTCACGCAGTCCGACTGGGAGGCCCTCCGCGACCCTGACCTCGCCCACGTCTCCAAGACGACGCTCATTGGCAACAGGCTTTGGAAGCTCGGCTGCACGTGCCCTCCAGAGGACGTCCTGAAGCACGCGGCCGCGATGGTCATCGCGTGCCACTTCCAGGGCCAGCACCTGGATGGCGACTTTAAGAAGCAGTTGGCACTCCACGTGAAAACAGCGGTCAAGGAGCGCGGCGGTCGGACGCGCTACCCACACGGGCACATGGCACGCTACCCTTCAACGCCCGCGCAGTGGACCGACCCTGTGCTGCGCTTCGCATACGATGGTGAGCACACAGTGAACCCTCCTGCAGATCTCCAACGCGCTGCGGAGGAGGCCCGCTCAGGCGCCTGCTGCAGGACGACTTCGAAGCAGGTGAAGGGGCCCGCGGGCCATCAGCTGGCCACCCGGGGCATGGCGATTGGCATGCCGAACGTGATGGCCCAGGGTGGCTTCGGGAACTGCTCGAACCACATGCTCGCGCTCGCGACAGTTGGTCAGCAGGCCATGGCTCTCATGAACTCTGGCATGTTCGACATGAGTCAGCTCCAGCGCTTCATGGGCCCCAAGAGCAACGAAGGTGTCAACATCGTCTATTCGGTGCCTCCAAGTGGCACGCATGACAGCGAAGCTCCTCCGACGGGCACTCCCGTGCACGGTCTCGGATCGCCCAGCTCAGGAAGTGGCTCGCCTACTACAGCAGCCCCGATCGAACCGCTTGCAGACGCAGCAGCAGTTGCGAACGACAGGGTCGCCGAGCTTGAGCGCGAGATGTCCGACGCTGCAGTTGGCGCCAGGGCCAACGATGATGGAGACAGCAGCCTGCGCGGCAAGGGCAAGAAGAACAAGTGCGCGTCTAAGGGCAAGGGCAAGGGGGCGTCGGCCAAGACTGCAGTTGCGCCGAAGGGCGTGGCCAAGCGACCTGCAGCCGCGGCCTCATCAGGACCTGCCTTCTCCTACACTAATGAGGTTGTTAATCCTCCTCTTCCCCGCTCCTCATTCCTCCTCCTCCGTCCTCCTCCCTCTTTTCCTGAGTGTCCTCCTCTACAGGACCCAAGAAGGTTCAGGCCATGCCCGAGATGCCCAGCTCCTGCAAGAAGATCCAGATCAGCCAACTCACGAAGCCTTCCGATGTCGGCAACTATTCCAGCTTGGGCTCTTGGACGACCAGGGCCTACAGGGGTGCTGAGGCTTTGGCCAAGGCCGCGGGCATCTCGAAGGACGACCAGCTATCCTTCGCTAGGTACGCCTACGCGCAGGCCAAGCGGGTGTGGGGGAAGTGCAGCAAGTGATCCAGCGAGTTTGTATCGTGCCAGCCGCTCTGCCCAGAGTAGTAGGCTCGCAACAATGAGTTTTGTGTACACCATATGTTTCTCTTTGAGCTTGAACCAGCCTCGTTCCTGCAGCAATCGCGTGATCACCAATCGTTATGGTTGCATCCGCATATGGCCCGCACCCTGCACGGTAGTGGCCGACGCTCGTGCGCAAGGGGTGTACACACCGCTGTCTGCGTCAAACACGCTTTGGGCTTCTCGTCCTTCCTTCACCTCCTCCTCCTCCTCCTCCTCCGCCTCTTCCTTGCTCCTCAAACGTCTCCTCCAAGCCCGTGGCATTAACCCACTCCGCCTCCTCCCCTTCGTCGTGGTCCGTGGCTAAACGAATGGCGAAACCAACTTTCAGCACGCATTCTGACCAAAGCTCAAACGGGGAAACCAGTCGTGGCGGCAAGGAGGCCCCAGGAGGCCCAAAGAGGTTGAAAAGGGCGTTCTGACCAGAACTCAAAAGGGGAATCCAGCAGTGGCGACAAGGAGGCCCCAGGAGGCTCAAAGAGGTTAAACATCGCCCGAAAACGTAGAACCTCGAAGCTTGACTGCGCTCCCGCTCGACCTCCCCTCTTTCCCGTCGTAGCTAGAGGTGTTTGCTCAAGTTCGGGGTTAACTTTTCGATGAGCGTTTCGGCAGAATGGCAGAGCAGCCTTCTAAGAAGGCAAGGCTCGCGCATCTCGGACGAGATGCACACATCACAGCTAGCGGAATGCGACACCTGCTCGACCAGTTGCGAGATGAAGACACCATGCCAACCTCGTATTCAGCTCAATCCGTACGCCGAGCCAGGCAGGACATCACATCCCAGCTGACAAGCTTTGGGCCATTGCTTCAATGTGTGAATGTTGTTGACAAGGACGGGCGATCGCTCGATCTACATGTCCAACACCCGTTCGGTTTCCTCCAAGCTGCTTCGAAGGCCTCACGCTTGTACCGTGACCTCCTGGTGAGGACGCTCAACGCGTCTGGGAACACGTTGAACATAATTGTGTACTCAGACGAGGTGACGCCAGGCCAGCAGCTTCTGAGCCGCAACAGTCGAAAAATACAATCACTTTACTGGTCCGTGAAAGAGTATGGTCATCACGTCCTGAGTTGCGAGCTTGCCTGGAACACGATTGCATGCCCCCGAGCTGACACGGTGAACAGGCTCAAGGGTGGCATGTCGGAGATGGTTCGCGTGTGTCTGAAAATGTTTTTGGGATCGCCGTCGATGCCAGATCTGAGGTTCGGTATCTCTCTGCACATCCATGGGGAGCCAGAGCCACGCCTCGTGGTTGGCAAGGTGGCGATGCTTATCCAGGATGAGCGAGCTCACAAATTCTCGACAGCAGCCAAAGGCGTTGGCGGCCACAGGCTGTGCGCACTGTGCGCCAATATGGTCGGCTTCCGGTGCCCGTGGCTTCCGCACCCTGCCCTAGTGCCGTCTAGCGAGACCGACGTTTCGAGATTCGAGCTGCACACGGACGAGGATATACGAGCAATACAACGGCGGTTGCGCAGGGAAGCCGAGGAGGGCACGGGGCCGAGCCTGGAGGCCTTGGAGACGCAGCTCGGATACAACTTCTGTGAAATTGGAGTCCTCCAAGACTTGGATATCAACTTGCCGCTTGCATCCACATGGTGCTGGGACTGGATGCATACGTATTTGGTGGACGGCGTGTTCGTGAAGGAGCTGGACGAGCTGCTCGCGAGATTGAAGCGTCACAGGCTCGGGGCGGACAAATTCGACATTGTGCTTCAGCAGTATGTGTGGCCCCACGCTTACGCTCATGCTAGAAAGCTGTGCCGTTCTAAGGCGGACAACTCGCCGAGTGGATCTGCGTCTGAGTACCTCTCTGCTGCGCCCGTCTTGGCAAAGTACTTGCGAGGCACCGTGGCTCCGAAAGGGTTCTGCCCTAAGGAGGTCGAGAGCGCCCTCGCCTTGACCGAGGTGCTGGCAATGTTGCCCGTCGCCAACAGCGGAGAGGTGAGCCCCATAGACCTGGGCAGGGCGATTGCGTGTCATCTTCAACTGCATCAGAATGCATACGGGCTAGCCCTTTGGAAGGGGAAGGAGCATTACGCCCTTCACCTGCCCAGGCAGCTTGCCGTCCACGAGATGCTGCTGAGCACGTTCATTCAAGAGAGGAAACACAGAATCCTCAAAACCATTGCTACGGCGAGGCACAGTCTTCAAGAGTATGACCGTTCAATGCTGGAGGGGGCGACTCTACAACACCTGCACGACCTGGAGACTCACACGCTCGACAGGCCAGCGCTTCTACGACCCAGGGAGCCGTCGCAGAGGGTACTTCGAGAGATTCAGCGTTTCTTTCCAGCACTTGCCAAGGGAGACATCCGCACCTCACTGAAGGCGTACGTGCAGGGCAGGGTGACTAGTGGTAGAGATGTGTGTGCTGCACGGAACAATGATTCGAGCATCTGGTTTTGTTTAGTGCACTGTTTTTTGAAGCTCAAGGTTCGATGTGGAGTTGTGTGTCACCGTGGGCCACTCTCGAGTGCGGCCCAGACCAAGCCAGGTGCAGAGTCCAGGACACAATCATTTGTGTCCACTTGGGTGTTTTGTTTGAGCCGTGTATCTACTCGGCGGCTGCGGTCGGAGAGATATCGCACGTGCTCCTGCCGTCGAGGCTTCACCTTCGGGCTCAGAAAGGGAAGCTGTGACACCTGCGAGGATGGGGGTCCTCGGTCATGCAGGGTAGCGCTGCTAGAAAAAACGAGAGCTGGGGAGTGAGGACGGGGAGGAATGAACTTCCTATTCCCTCCCCTCTTCCTGCCCTTCCAGCCCTTCCTCCTCCCTCTGCTCCCTCCTTCTTTTTCCCTCCCCTCTGCTCTCTCCCCCTCCTCCCCTTTCTTTCCTGCCCCATGCAATCCATTTGCTAACCGAGTTAGCGCACTTAGCCTAAGTGCCCGAAGTTGCTCGGGACACTTCTCCCTAACTCACCTAAACCACTTCACAAGCACATATATCCAAGTTCATCTTAACTCACATCTAAGTCAGATCGCGTGGTTTGTGCTAAGCTGTCCAAGTAACTTAGATGTACATAGATGTGGGCTAAGCAAGCACTTAGTAAGTGCCGCGGCCCTCCCAGTGCCGGTGAGGGTGCGGGTGCGGGTGCGGGTGCTGGTGCCGGTGCCGGTGCCGGCGCCGGTGCCAGTGCCGGTGCCGGTGCCGGTGCCGGTGCCGGTGCCGGTGCCGGTGCCGGTGCCGGTGCCGGTGCCGGTGCCCGTGCCGGCGCCGGTGCCGGTGGGCGAGAATCGCTCTATAGTGCATCCTCATCCCCCTCCTCCTCATCCTCATCCTCCTTCTCTCCCGCATCCTCCTCCTCCTCGTCCTCATCATCCTCGTCCTTCTCTTCCTCCTCCTCCTCCTCGTCCTCCTCTTCCTCCTCCTCCTCCTCCTCCTCCTCCTCCTCCTCCTCCTCCTCCTCCTCCTCCTCCCACTCCTGCTCTTACTCCTCCTCCGCCTCCTCGTCCTCCTCCGCCACCCCGTCCTCCTCCTCCTCCTCCTCCTTCTCCTCCTTCTCCTGCTCCTCCTTCTCCTCGACATCCTCGTCATCATCCGTTCCGGTCCCTTCTGAACAAATCCTTCCAATCGCGCCCCGAGGCCAGTCGGAAGGGCGGGTCAGGCGCTTCGCCTCAGACCTCCTTGCCACGTATGACCTGAAACTTCAAAACTGGCAACAGCTTCACATATGGAGAGCGGGTCGCCTTCAAAATGTGGTTGTCGCCTTAACGCCGCGCACATCCGCTCTTTAAAATTAAAGATGCACCATCCTTACGGATCGGGTGAGGTTCCGTTTCAAAAATGTGGTTTTGGCCCTCGCGCCGCGCACATTCGATTTAAAACATTATCAGAGCTTCACGGATTGACGGCTGCTCCCTGTCCAAATGTGGCTCTCCCCTTAGAGCCGCAAAATGTTGATTCACGGTGCCCCA
>CAUYUJ010020454.1:0-156574 GCA_963575745.1 Prorocentrum cordatum
CTCGAAGACGCCGAAGATGACCCCAAGACGGCCCAAAAGGCCCCCAAGACAGCCCAAGAGGCCTCCAAGACGCCCCAAGAGCCTTCCAAGAGGCCACCGAAGAGAGCCCCAAGAGGCCAAAATCGTTGATGTTCATTGGTTTTTTCGATGTTTTTTGTGTTCTGGCTTTTTCGGCTTCCGGACGCTCCAAGACGGCCCAAGAGGCCCCCAAGACCGCTCCAAGACGGCCCACGAAGCTCCCAAGACGGCGCCGAAACGACCCAAGAGAGCCCTCAAGACGGCCCAAGTGCCGCCCAAGACGGGCCAAGAGGCCCCAAGACGGGCCCAAGAGGGACTCAGGAGGGATACCGAGAACTCAAAAATGGAGCCCTCCGTCCCATAAGGCGCCCAGGAGGTCCCAAAGAGGCCCCAAGAGGCCTCCAAGAGGCCCCAAGATGTCGCCAAGAGGCCCCAGGAGACTCCCAGGAGGCCCAAAAGAAGCCCCAGAAGGCTTCAAACATGTCTCCCAGGCGCCCCCGAACGGCCTCTCAACAGACCCCAAGAGGCCCCCCAAAGAAGCATCATGACGACGACTCTATTTCGCCCCATCGAGAGACGACCCCCAGGGAACTGCTTCACCATCAACACTCCCCACGCAACGCGTCCGAACGACACCCGCCCCCAAGAGCGCAACATGGGCAACGAACACACAGACAAAAACCAGCGATGCCATATCACGGGCCGGCGGAATGAGCGAAGCGATTCAATAAAAACAAATTTTCTGAGAACACAAGCCCGATGTGTTGAAACAAGACAGTTTCTGCCAAGCATGTTCCGAGAACGCGTTGTGCAAACCACAAAAGGTTCTCAGAACCTTCTTTGGTGGGCAAGCTTCGCCACTGCTTGATGGAGGGGCAACGATAGGGGGGGGGCCTGGCATAAGGGGGGGGGGACACCGAACAGGAATCGGCGATACATCGCCGATGGGTCGGTGGTAGGCCCCCGATAGCGAATCCGCACCTTCCTGGGCGGGTTGGGGCTATCGGGCCCACTTCGGCGACCCATGGGCGATTGGGGATCGACGCCTCCCCCCGCATGCCCATCCCCCCCCTCCTATGGTTGCCCCTTGAGGTGGGCCTATAGGCTATATAGGCACGCCAAGGCGCCTCGCCATTGCTCACTGGGGATCACGAAGCAGTGTGGTGACAGACCGTGCGGTGACCTCAGAACCCCGAGAGACCTCACCGCACGGTCCGCCACCGCACGGCCTTGGGACCCTGGAGGCCCCTGTCGCCCGAGACGTCCTCGGAGAAGGACTCGAGCCCCAAAACCGTGCGGTCGACTCCCCACCCCAAAGATCCGATGTCGTGATTTTTTCGATACGGTGTCCCCAGAAGTCTCGACCCATTCCACAGGACCAGTTTCTCATCCTGAGTCGTTTTTTGGCGGTCCTAGGGCCCGGCGAGGGCCGCTAGAGGCCGAAAATCTAGAAAAACATCCGACTTGATTTTTTCAATGCGTTGGAAGTCTGGGACCGTCTAACCACACGGTGTGGTCACCACCCCGTTTGGCGTCCCAGGGCTTAATAGTGAGCCCACCGCATCCTGCCGTCGGCCCGGCGCGCGCGCGGCCCGCTGGGGGCGCGCGCCTTCTGCGCCTCGCTGCCTGGCAGCCGCGGCAGCCGGTCCGGAGGCACGTCACCGCTCGGGCGTCCCGTTTGCGGGCAGTGTTCGGCGTCGTGCGCGCAGGGTTCGCGCGTGGATCCAGGATGCTCCTCGACGGGCCTCGCCGAGAAAGAAAAGGCACACGTCCGAGCGATGCCAAGGTGTTGGCGCGCGGCAGGGAGGGCGGGGCGGGGGGCGGGGAACGGGGAGCGGGGAAAAGGGAACAGATCGGGAGGGGCGGGAAGGGCAGGATAGCCAAGGGCAGGGTAGAGGATCAGCTCACGTAGCCGGTTGCCCTGGTGGCGCCTCCTGGCGCCGGGAGGCGCCCATGTCATTCGAGGACTGGGCCCGGCGGCGGGGCCGAAACCAGCTGCATGCAGCAGATTTTGTACCCCCCCCCCCTTTCCCTCTCCGACTTTTTCGTCCAGCCCGAGATTGGGGGGGGGACGGGGCACGGGGAGCAAGGAAACGGGAACAGAACAATGGCGATATCAGACGGAAAGAGCGTGATCCACCGCCGCTTTGGAAAATTCCACCACCACCCCCTTTCTTCCTCTGGAACCCGGGGGTCCCCCCCCCCTCCGAAAATCCCCCCCCCAAATTCCGGACCCCCCCGCCTTTCACCCGGCAAAACCCCCTCTCCCCTATAACCCCCCCCCCGGAAAACCAGGGGGGGGTCACTACCGGTTCGAACCCCCCCTCCTCCGGAAAACTGGGGGGGTCACTACCGGTTCGAAGCCCCCTCCCCCCCCCTCGAAAACAGGAGGGGGGTCACTACCGGTTCGAACCCCCCTCCCCCCTTTAGAAAAGGGGGTCACTACTGGTTCGAGGTCCCCTCCCCCAAACTGGAAAACCGGGGGGGGTCACTACCGGTTCGACCCCCCCCCCTCGAAAAACCGGGGGGGCACTACCGGTTCGCCCACCCCCCCCCCCCCCCCTTTTCCCTCGAAAGCCGGGAGGTGTCACTACCGGTTCGAGCCCCCCCCCCACACGCTCACCGCCAGCAAACGACTCCCGGGTCCTTACCACCGTCCGCACCACATCCCCCATTGCTGTCCCCAGCACCACTGTCCTCACCACCACTGTCCCCGCTGTTCCACCCACCGTCCCCACTGTCCCCACCAGTGCCCCCACCACTGTCGCACTGTCCCCACTGTCCCCACCACTGTTCCCATCACGGTTCCACTTTCCCCACTTTCTCCACGGCCCCAACCACTGTCCCACTGTCCCCACTGTCCCCGCCGCTGTCTCACTGAGTTGTCCCACTGTTCCCACCACTGTCCCCCGTGTCCCCACCACTGTCCCCACTGTACCTCTGTCCCATTATCCCACCGCCGTCCTCGCCCCTGCCTTCACCACTGTCCCCACCACCAGTGTACCTTCCACTGTCACACTCTTCCCACCACTTTCCCACTGTCCCCACACCACTGTCCCCACCACCACCGTCCCCACCACTGTCCCAGTGTTCCCACTGTTCCCACCATTGTCCCCGATGTCCCCACCAGTGCCCCCACCAGTGTTTCACTGTCCCCACTTCCCCCCACCATTGTCCCAGCACGGTCCCATTCTTTTTTTCCCTCCTATACAAGCACCCTTTGCGGCCGTTTTTGGTTGATAAATCCTCTGGTGTGCTGTGGTCTGATCGCAACGAAAGCCACCAGCAATGTTAGCCAATCCCCTGATCCGCAAGCGTCAAACGGCAAATTGCATGCGTCCAGGTGAGGAACGACGCTGGCCAGCAGAGGGGGGGGCGGCAGCGCCAGCGAGGCGTCGGGCGAGGCTTCTTCCCCGAAAAACGAATCTACTCGGGCTGTCAGGCAGGCCCGTCTTCTCGCCCAAGGTCTCGGCCCGCGGCTGTCCAAATGGCAGTGTCAACCTACAGCTCGAGAGCGCGGCCAGGGGCGGGATCGCCGAGCCGCCGGGGCTGTCGCCGGGGCTGTGGCCGGGGCCGACGCCTGGGACGAGGCCAGGGCCCCGTCCCAAAACGAAACTGAATCAGTCACACACAGGTTCCACACTCGACACCAAACGTGTCGACCCGACACGCCAAAAGCGCGCCGCGGCGGTAGCTGTGCGAAGCTGTCCAACGGGCGTGGGCGAAAAGAGGACCTACCTGTCCGAAGCTGTCCGCCGGGCGTCCTCGCTCGAAGTCGAGCCATGCCTCGCGCGCCGAATCACTAGGCCGCTCCAGCGGCGCGGCTGCTGTCCGGGGGGGAGCAACAAATCCGGAATTCGCGGTCAGAAGCTGTCTGGCGACTGCGGCCGAGGCGTGACTCGGACAAGGAGTCGGGGGCGGAGGACGCGGAGGAGGAGGAAGAGGAGGAGGAGGAGGAGGAGGAAGGGGGAGGAGAGAAAACGCGGCGAGCAGACACGAACAAGCAGGAGGGGAAAGGGGGAAAGGGGACGGCAAGGGCAGCAGCAGGCAAGCAGACGCGCAGGGGGCGGGCGGGGGGCGGGGGGAGGGGCGAGGGTCGGCGGAGGTCGTCGGGGGTCGTCGTGGGTCGTCGTGGGTCGTCGTGTGTCGTCGGGGGTCGTCGTGGGTCGTCGGGGGGCTGGGGGTCATCGTGGGTCGTCGGGGGGCCTTGGTTGTCGTCGGCCAGGGGGCGCCCGCTCATGCGGCGTCCGCCGCCTGTGCCGCCGTTGCCGCGGTCAGCCTGGCGGCGGCCGCGGGCCCCCCGCGCGGCGCCTGCAGCCGGCGGAGCACGGCCCGCGCATTTTTCTTATGAAGGAGAAGCGAGAGTCGCTGGGCGTGCTCCGCCGCCGCCTGCGCGGGGTCCTCCCCAGTGGCGTCCGCCGCGCGCTTCGCCAGGACGGCCAACGCGCGGCGTGCATCCTTCCCCCAGGCGCCGCCGTGCGCCCCCATCACCATCGGGGCGAAGGCGACGCCGGCCGCGCCACAGCTGCGCGCCGCGTCGAGGAATTGGCGCTTCTGTTCCTCGTGGCGCTCGGCGGCGGCGCTGGGCGCGGCGGCCGAGGCAGCCAGCTGGTCGCCCCGCAGCCCAGAGGCGACTGCGAAGTCCAAGGCGGCCGGGACGCCGCTGCGCCAACGGGGGATGTGCACGTCTGCCGGGCGCCGGGCGCCCTCGTGGAGCCCGCCGCCGTCCTCCTCCGCCCCGGGGGGCCCTCGCCTCGCTGGCGGGGCTGCAGCAAACCCGGCCGCTCGAGCTCGGCGCCGGGGAAGCCGGCGGCCTGCGCGGCGAAGAAGACCTGGTCGCACAAAGCGTTGTGCCGCTTCACGCGGTCTCCGCGGCAAGGGGACGCCAGCGCGCGGTCCCCGTAGACGTCGGGGATGCCGTCGCAGGCTGGGCAGAAAGCCTCCTCGTCCGCCAGCCGCACCCGCGAGCGCCTCTGCAGGGCGATCTGCATTAAGCCGCGCGGGAAGTCCGCGCCGACCTCGGCGCAGGGTCGCGCCTGCAGCCAGCCGCAGGCGCCTTCCGCGCTCACCAGCGAGAGGTGGGCCCTGGTGGCGAGGCTGGCGTGCTCCCAGAGTTCGGCGTTGGCGGCTTCGTCAAGTTTGTCAGAGAGGCCCCGCTGGTCGCCGCGCCGGCTGGCGTCGAACGTGACCCTCCCCGCCCGCGGGAGCCGGGCGTTGTAGGGCGCCGCGGCAGCGCCCAAAGCGCCGTCGGCGCCAGTGTCGTCGTCGGAGTAGCCCGAGCGCTGAGCAGGCCGCGCGGGAGGCCAGGTAAGCGGCGGGCGCGTGGCGCTCGGCTGAGCGCAGCCCCAGGCCGCCTGCCCTGAGGGCAAGCTGCGATTGCGCCCAGGAGTCGTCCGTCGGGGAGCTGCTGCTCAGCTGCTCGAGGCTGGCCTGGACTGCGCTGTCGAGAGCAATCAGCGCCTCCGTGTGCATGCTGGGCGGAAAGACCCGGGCCGAGTAACTCAGCCTGCAAGAGCCAGCACGCTGTCGCAGCAGGTGAAGCACGACTTGGGCGTTTTACATAGCACCAAGTGCGTCGAGGAGTTCGGTGGCCTTGTCGACTCTCCGCTGGGTGCGCTCGCGGCAGAACGCGTCGCTGCCGACTGGCGCGCCCAGGAGTTCAAAGCAGCCGTCTGCGCGCAGGCGGAAGCCGAGGGGGAAAGCCTGCAGGTCCACCTCGCCGTCGCCCCCGCCGGTCGGGACCACCTCGCACTCCCGCCGCCCCGTGCTTGGCCGAAGTCCCACGGCTGCCAGTTCCCCCACCGGCAAGTGGAGGAGGCGCGCAACTGCCTGCCAGTCGCCAGCCAGGGCGCCGTCGTCGAGGAAGAAGAAGGTCAGGTCCACGGCGCCCTCGGCCGCGGGGGCGGGCTGGCGGAGGGCCCTCTCCGCGGCGCGCTGCAGTGCCAGGGAGAAGAGCAGCGGTCCCAGAAGGTCTCCCTGTTGCACGCCGCGCTCAGAGCGAACGGAGTGCCGGCCCGACCAGAGCAGGGAGGGGGGCCGGTAGCGCCAGGAGGCCCACGGCGCCAGGGCGGGAAGCTCCTCGTGCACCGCCTGCAAGAGCGTCTGGCGGTCCAGGGTGTTGAAAGCGTTGCTCAGGTCTAGCTTGACGAACACCTTCTGCCTGTTGCCCGCGTGGCGCGGTCCCAGCCCTGTCCTCGCCAGTCCCACTGTCCCCGCCGCTGTCCGACTGTGCTGTCCCACCGTCCCCACTGCCCCCATTACTGTCCCACTGCCCCCCACTGTCCCCACCATTTTCCCCACTGTACTACTGTCCCACCGCTGCCCCCACCACCGCCTTCGCCCCTCCGCGAGGCCTCTGAGGCGGCCCCTTCCCAGGAGAGCTCTGCACCCGCACTTCGAACAAATCCAGTAGGGCTCGCAAAACACAAGGGCGGGAGACGGGTGGCCAAGCCTAGCGCCCGCCGCAACCAGCTGCTGCTGGGGCTGCTCTCCGGGAGGGGGGGGGGGCAGGCATCCGGAGGCTAACCAAATATTCAAATCATTCGACAGTTTACTGGCTGAGCTCTGACAACACGAACAGGACCACCTAGATTTTAAATCAATAAGCTGGTGGTTCGAAACAGCTTGGGCCTGGGCCAGGGCGCACGGTCTAGATCTTCTCAAGGCTCTTCTGACCTGTCTCGCCGAGGGGGCCGAAGCTTCACTATGAAAAGCTTGCAAGGTGGCTCTAAAATCCGATTACTAATTCTATAACCTGTGGCGAATAACAACTCAATCTAGCTGGTAGGACGGCGTGGTCACTGGCTGCTTTTCCTGCAAACTCATCTGCAACTGCGTTCACCTGCCATGCTGCAAGGGGCACGCCTCGGGCCTGGGCCTCCTCCCAGGACTGGTGGCCGTGCGTGGAGAAGACCTGCACGTCGGCCTCGCCTCTGTCAGCATGTCGGCAAGGGCTGTCGCGGTCTGTTCCCGCAGATCGCCGAGTACACTCCATACCCCAGGCCGTCGGAGTCTGCCGCGCCGCCAGCTCTCGTAGAGGATCTCTGAGTCTGTCCAGAAGTGCATCGGGCCTTGCGTGTGCCGCAGGGCCGACAGCAACGCAGTGATATCTGCACGGTCGTTCGTTTGCCGAGGCCCCGCCAGCGGGCCCTCAGCTCCCCCTTGAATCGACGACCCCAGCGGCTGGGAGGTGCCCAGGGCGATCCAACTCCAGCCACAGCGCCGATATCTCTCATCATCTGCATATTCTCCCCCGCCGCCGTCGCCGCAGACCAGCAAGGGTTGCCTTTGGGCCGCGATACGCGGCAGGTGCAGCGCCTCTCCGAAGAGCGTCTTGGTGAAGACCGTGTCGCAATCTGGCGGCGTGGTCCAGGCCTTCGGCGGGATCCCTCTCAACCACATGCTTGGACAGAAGTGCTGCCCCGATCCAGCCATGACTAGGAGCTCCTGGGACTTCTCGAAGTCTGGGTGATCTGGCCTCGCGCTGCACTCTCCCCAGATTATGTAGAGGTCGCCGGCGCGCTGGCCGCAGGAGCAAGGCCCATTGCCTACGAGTTCTTCTCCATAGCGGTCCGTCTGCCTCGCTGGTGTCCAGGTTCCTGCTGGCATGGCTGTTAAGAGGGCGTTCGCTTCTGGCACTGTGATGTTCCTCCTCAACTTTGCCAGCGTCCTCCTTACATCTGGCATGCCAGCTCCACGTTCCAACCCTTTTGCCAAGATAACCTCTGAATGCTGCTTTCCACATTTGGAGATCAATGTCCGACAGGATAGCTGAAATGCTAGCCGCAGGGTTAAATTCGGCATCCTCGGGCTTCACTTCCCAATCATCACCACGCGGGTCACTACATCCCGTAGCCGCCTTGGGATCCCAGCCTGCTTCCCAAAGGGCCAAGATCAACGAACCGATGATCCCACGCCTCTGCCTCCAGCGGTGCTGGGGTGGTGCTCTGTGAAGACGATCGCGTCTGTTCTGCCACACTCTGGAAATAACGCCGCGCAGGTCGGCAGAATGCGCATACAATTCAAACCAAGCTCGCAGCTGTGCCTTTGGAGTCTCCAGCGCTGGATCCTTACCTTCGAGCTGCAAAACTGTCGTGGTACACCTACCTGGCCGTGGGCCAGCCAGCGCAGCAACGTACCTTTGGCGGGCACGGCGTAGCGCTGCAGGAGCCTCTCCATGTGCCCGCATACCATACATGAGTGCTGGCATTGATCCTTGATTCAACGTTGTCCTTCTCTTTTCTCTTCTCAGTAGTTTCAACGTCTTGCCCAACGATGTCATACGCTTGTTAGTCTTAGCTCTCCTCGCCATGTGTGCCGCTCGTCTCCTCGCTCCGCGTGCGGCCCTGTCAATGCCCCAGTCTCTGGCCTCTTGAGCCGCACGAATGAATATACCCTTTCTGTTGAGCCTGCCCGTGATGCGCTTGATCATGACCCAATCGGAGCTGATGATCACGCTTTTGACTGCCAGCTCGAGGCCCTCGTCATCCAAGGCGCTCTCGAGCGCGATGGTGGAGCTGAAGATTGTGTCCTCCACCGCACGCGTACTGCCGTAGACCGTGGTGCTCACGTCGTCGAACCACGCTCTGGGGTTGGCCCGAGGGGTCTGGAGGAGGAAGAGAGGAGGAGGTGAGGGAGGAACGGAGCGTGAACAGGGAGGCGAAGAGGGCGGGGCGCCACTGCGCCACGCGACGTGAGCGGAAGCTGGGCGCAGCACAAGCGGGACGAGCTCGACCAGCACAAGCCGAGCCGCCCAAACAGAGCCGCGGCGGCCCGTCTCAACAACAAAGGGTCGAGGCAGGACGCTGCACCCTCGTCAGCGGGGAAGGGAGGAGGGAAGAGGGGAAGGGGAAGGGGGGGGAGGACGAGGGGAGGAAGGAGGGAGGCGAGGGGCAGGACGGGGGGGCGGGGGAAGCTGTCCTTTTCCTCCTCGTCCTCGTCCTCCTCCTCCTCCTCCTCCTCCTCCTCCTCCTATTCCAGCTTCTCTTCCCGCCCAACACACGCGCGCGCACGTTCGCGCGAGGGGGCGAGCAAAGGTGGGGGGAGGGAAGAAAAAGAGGAGGATGGTGCAGAGGAGGGAAGGGGGGAGGGAGGAGAAGGCGGCTGGGGAACGGAACCTTGCTGGAAGGACGAAGCGCGGGGTACGGTGGGGGGGCCGTGTGCCAAGAAACGCCCTGCTTGCCTTCAGGGTGCCCTGGGTTTCCTGGATGTCGACGGTTTTGGCCATAGAAAGCGTGACGCGCCCATATCAAAACATATCCCGGCGAAGCCACCTAACAGCGATGTGTAAAAGCATATCTGGAAGCATTCCCCTTAAGATTCAGATGAGAATCCAGTTGTAGAATTCTAATGTTCTCGCAGTCGCAGTCGCATTCGCGATGACAGTCGCAGTGGCAACGGCAGTCGCAGTCACAGCCTCAGCCTCAGCCTGCCTCAGCATCAGCCTGCCTCAGCCTCAGCCTCAGCCTGCCTCAGCCTCAGCCTCAGCCTGCTTCAGCCTCAGCCTCAGTCTGCCTTCAGCCTCGGCCTCAGCCTCAGCCTGCCTCAGCCTCAGCCTGCATCAGCCTCAGCCTCAGCCTCAGCCTGCCTCAGCATCAGCCTGCCTCAGCCTCAGCCTCAGCCTGCCTCAGCCTCAGCCTCAGTCCTGCCTCAGCCTCAGCCTCAGTCTGCTTCAGCCTCGGCCTCAGCCTCAGCCTGCCTCAGCCTCATCAGCCTCAGCCTGCCTCAGCGTCCTCAGCCTGCCTCAGCCTCAGCCTCAGCCTGCCTCAGCATCAGCCTGCCTCAGCCTCAGCCTCAGCCTCCTCAGCCTCAGCCTCAGCCTCAGCCTCAGCCTGCTTCAGCCTCAGCCTCAGTCTGCCTTCAGCCTTGGCCTCAGCCTCAGCCTCAGCCTGCCTCAGCCTCAGCCTGCATCAGCCTCAGCCTCAGCCTCAGCCTGCCTCAGCATCAGCCTGCCTCAGCCTCAGCCTGCCTCTGCCTCAGCCTCAGCCTCAGCCTGCTCAGCCTCAGCCTCAGTCTGCCTTCAGCCTCGGCCTCAGCCTCAGCCTGCCTGCAGCCTCAGCCTGCATCAGCCTCAGCCTCAGCCCAGCCTGCCTCAGCCTCAGCCTGCCTCAGCCTCAGCCTCAGCCTGCCTCAGCCTCAGCCTGCCTGAGCCTGCCTCAGCCTGCAGCCTCAGCCTCAGTCTGCCTTCAGCCTCGGCCTCAGCCTCAGCCTGCCTCAGCCTCAGCCTGCATCAGCCTCAGCCTCAGCCTCATCCTGCCTCAGCATCAGCCTGCCTCAGCCTCAGCCTCAGCCTGCCTCAGCCTCAGCCTCAGCCTGCTTCAGCCTCAGCTTTCAGCTCAGTCCTCAGCCTGCTTCAGCCTCTGCTCAGCCTCGCCTCAGCCTCAGGCCTCAGCCTTCAGCCTCGGCCTCAGCCTCAGCCTGCCTCAGCCCCAGCCTGCAGCCTCAGCCTCAGCCTCAGCCTCAGCCTGCCTCAGCATCAGCCTCGCCTCAGCCTGCCTCAGCCCCAGCCTGCATCAGCCTCAGCCTCAGCCTCAGCCTGCCTCAGCATCAGCCTGCCTCAGCCTCAGCCTCAGCCTGCCTCAGCCTCAGCCTCAGCCTGCTTCAGCCTCAACCTCAGTCTGCCTTCAGCCTCAGCCTCAGCCTGCCTCAGCCTCAGCCTGCATCAGCCTCAGCCTCAGCCTGCATCAGCATTCAAAATGTGGCCCGGGAATGGAGTTCTGGGAACTCGAAGAACACGAACCTACAGTTGGCTCCGGGCATTCAAAATCATGCCCAGGAATGGAGTTCTGGGAACTCGAAGACCACGAAGTGCGTTACTGTTGGCCAAAAAAAGAATCCCCGGATTCCCGCGGCACCCGTCCGGCACCCGTCCGGCATCTGCCCAGACCCCCCTGGGCAGTCATGATGCTCTCTTTTGAAACCACTAGAAACCTATCAGTCTTCGCTGTTAGGTAATGAATGGGCGTCCTGGGATTCAAGGGTTGGGTTTCTTGTGGAAGGTTTCTTGTGGTCGGGCCTCCATTGCAGGGGGGGATATGGGGAAGGGGGTGCAAAAGACAACGGGGCCAAAGACTGCGCGGGCAGGCGGGAGATCAGTCGGTTCGCATCATGCAGCAGCTCGCTCTGCTCGGGCGACACAATCCGGCGAGGACGGGTGCGAGAACAAGCTGGCCACTTGCAAACGGGGGGCAGAGGAGCAGCGCAGCAGAACATGCGAGGAACAACAAAACATGCGGCGGGCGCACTCAGGGCCAACTGGGTGCTCGACCTGCTCCCCCGCGAATGGGCCTCCAGGTGTCAAGTGCCGTCGCGGCCGCAGGTAAATGACCGCCCTTTCTGCCATCCAATGCCTCACAAGCCAGGGCCTCTCAAATCTGCAAAACCGTGGTGTTGACATACACTCCAGTTCCCCAAGTCTTCCATCATGAGCGCGGCTTCTTCATGTAATTGATCCCCCCTGCACCTGTTCACCTAGCATTTTCCCCATGCTTCTCGTCCAAGGTCTCTCCTAATCCCTCACACGCCGTAGCAATCCAGACCTCATCTCATCTCTTCCCCCCTCTGCCTTGACCTCATCCTCCTCTTCCCCCACCCCGCACCCATATCCTCATCATGGATTGTCTTCCTCCTCCTCCTTCTCCTCCTCATCATCATCATCATCACCATCATCAGCATCATCGTCATCGTCATCGTCATCGTCAACGTCATCATCAGCATCAACATCGTCATCGTCTTCATTATCATCATCAGCATCATAAGCATCAACATCGTTATCAACATTAGAATCGTAATTCTCATCATCGCCATCATCATCATACTCATCATCATAATCGCCATCATCATAATTACCGGCCTCGCCATCATCATCAGTATCAGTACCCTCCTCATCATCATCAGCATCATCAACAGCATCGTCGCGTAGACATCATCATCAGCATCATCCGCAGCATCATCATCATAATCATCATCTGCATGATCATCATCATCATCATCGACATCATCACCACCATCATCAGCATCATCATCACCACCATCATCATCATCATCATCACCATCTATCCTGCCGTCCTCTGCGGGGACGGCGGCAGCCTTCAAAGATAATAAAGGCAAGGGACTTCATTTTGCGCTGGGGCGCCGCCGCGGCCGAGCAAACTCGGCAGGATCCTGACGGGGTCGCTTGGACCCGGAAGCTATGGCACCAGCAGAGGCTCGCACTGCCGGCCTCGCTGGCACCCAAGTTTGAAAGAGCATCGAGCACAGGGAAAAAAGAGAGGGAGGAGGAGGGGAAAGGGAGGAGCCAGAAAAGCTGCAGAGGACTCCGATGCGGACAGTGATAATGTGTCACACTTTCAATCACCATCTATCCTGCCGTCCTCTGCGGGGACGGCGGCAGCCTTCAAAGAGAATAAAGGCAAGGGACTTCATTTTGCGCTGGGGCGCCGCCGCGGCCGAGCAAACTCGGCAGGATCCTGACGGGGTCGCTTGGACCCGGAAGCTATGGCACCAGCAGAGGCTCGCACTGCCGGCCTCGCTGGCACCCAGAATCCCGCAGCCCCTGCAAGGGCACTCCTGGGCGGTGGTCGGGGAGGAGCTGGGAACGCGTTCAGAAGCCTGTGCTCGTGATTATTTGCCGCGCTGGCGGCGCTGCGAAGCTGGGCAGGCGACAGCGCACTTCTCCTACGCAACATTCCCGCTGGCTTAGCATATCGTCGGACCGATGAGGGGGCCAGCCAGCGGCCGCGGGTCTGGGGGGCAGTCGCACTCGCTCTGAAGCGCCACGCGTCGTGGCTGGGCCCTGCATGGCGAAAAGAGTGAGGCGAGAAAGGCAGCTGGGCATCGAAAAAATCGATGCGGTACTCACGGCATGCCGCCGCCCAGCGGGCGGTGCTCAGACCAGGAAACAGCGGAGCGGCTTGGTCTCCTGGGTGCGCTGCCGACGCTCTGGCGGCCAAGTTGAGGACCAGCTGCGCCACCCAGCCACGGTCCTGGGCCCCCACGATGGTGGAGGCGTCGTACTCGAAAATCTTGGCGGGAGGTGCTGTCGGGTCGTCCTCGTTGATCGGCGCGATGGTGATGGCGACGTCCTGAGCGCCCGCCATCGGCGGGGTCACGTGCCGCACCGTCAGGGCCACGACCTCGGCGGGGCGCAGGTAGCAGTCGAAGGCGATGACGGACGCGGCCGCCACCAGGGGGGGGGTGCCCCCGCGGCGGAGCCACACGTCGCAGGCCAAGTGGAAGTACTCGATCGGCAGCGAGTCGCGCGGCTGCTCGGGCGAGGCGAAGCAGTACGCCGTGCCATACACAGCGTACCTCGCCTTGGCAGGGGGCAGACCGTCGAAGAACATGGCGTCCTGAAACTCGCCCAGCACCGCGTCCCACGAGGCCGCGCCAGTCGGCTCGCGCCCGCGCTGCCTCGCCCAGCGCCCGACCTCCGCGAACGACTCCTGATAGTGCCGAGCTGTGGTTGGGCGGACAGCGGCGCGACGGCAGGCCCCGGGGGCCTCACCGTAGGCCTCGCGGCGGGCGTCGGCCCGGCGCCTGGCTGCGCGCCGCGCCGGCGCAGGCGGCGCGATGGGCACGGAAGTCCGCCAGTTCATCCCGCCAGGGTTTCCCGTCCCAGTGCTTGACTGCCCCCTCCCAGCCGAGCCGGGCGGCGCGCTCAAGGCGCGGGGCCGCCACGCGTCGGCTGGGGGCTGCGGCTGGCTGCGCGCTGACTGCCAGACGCCAGTCCCAGAAGTCGTCCAGGAGGGGCCCCCGCGGGCAGCGGAGGCTGCTGGGCGGCGCAGCTGAGCGGCACACCCGGGCCAGTGCCACAGCAAGGCGAGGAGGGTACGCCGCGGCGAAAGAGGTACGCCACCGCGGGCGGGCCCCCGCCAGCTGCACCTTCCCGGCGAGGACGACATGGGGGGCCCCTGGTGCCGGACATCGGCGACTGAGGGTGGGCCCCCCAGGCAGCGTGGTGTAGATCGTCGTCGGCTTCTTCCACGGGGCCCCGTAGGCGCACATGTCGAAGTCGCAGCGCACGGCGCCAAGCCTCGCCAGCGCCCGAGAGATCCCAGGATCGCCGAAGAGGCTGCTGCGAGCAGGGTTCTCCAGGATGATGTGGACGCCGCAGCGCGCTGCGACCCGCAGGACCTTGGCGGTGAAGGTCTTGCAAGCGGTGGTGGGATGGTCTCCGACCCCTGTGGTGCGGGCCGGCACCCATCCCGTGCAAGGAGTGCCGAGCAAGATGCACCACGCCAACCCGCCAGTGATCCAGGCCAGGATCTCGCGCTGCACTCGTGGGTCCAGAAGTTCATGATGAGGCCCATGAACTCGATCGACAGGTACCGCGGCGCGCAGGCCCTCCTGCGCGGCGGCGGCGGTGGCCGCACCGCAGCCGTAGTAGAGCTCCAGGAACACCGGCCGCGAGGCGGGCCAGGAGGAGCGCCCGCGGGCGCCAGAGTCAGCGGGCGGCCGCGGCGGCCGCGGCGGGGGAGCCGGGCAGGGGGCTGTGACTTTGGAGGGCTGAATCCTCCCCCCCCTGCCCGGCGAGTGGGCCCCCCTGGCGGCCGGCGCCGCGGGCCGTCGGCCTCCGGCGACCGCGGCCTCCCCGCGAGGGCGCCCAGGGGGCGCAGCTGGCTCGGCCGCCTCTGCCTGCCGCTCTGGCCCCACGGCGGCGGCCAAGGGCAGCTGGCGGAGGAGCGCCCCCGGCGCGCGGCGCCCGAAAGGCACCAGGCCCCGCCCGGCCAGGCGGGAGTCGAAGTCCGACGGGTTGCGCTCGGTCTCCACGTAGCGCCGGCGCCAGGTGATGCCCGCGCCGATCTGGAGGGCGCACGCGCGGCGTGTGAGAGCAAGCAGCTCCTTGCCCCTCGCTCGACCCCGATCAAACGCCAGGATCTCCGACAGGTTGTCGCCGAAGGAGACGAGGTGGCACCCGTGCGACCGGGCGTCGCGCGCCTCGCGGTCGAGGCCGAGGAGGGCCGCCCGGGCCTCCTTGCAGTGGATCGCCGCCGGGCGCCGCCAGGAGCCCACGGCCCCACGCCGCCAGCGGCTGGGCCGCGCCCACTCCGCTGCGATCGGAGGCACCAGGCCCACCCGCTCTCGGAAGTCGCGGGGCGGGCGGCGGGAGCGGGGATCACCAGCCTGCAGCGGGGCCTCGCTGGGCAGCGGCTGCAGCGAGCCGGCGACCCAGCGGAGAAGGCCCCCTCGGGCAAGAGGGGGGCGACTTCAGCCCCGCGGATGGCCGCGGTCGTCGCTGCGGGCCCGCCGTCGTCGCCCACGAAGCGCCACCGCTCGCGCCAGACGGCCTCCCGCCAGAGGCTGGCGGGGTCCGCGGAGGTGAAGTGGAAGGCGTTCCCTTCGGTGGAGGCGTCGCTGCAGTAGGCTCGGCCGAGCATCTCGCCCGCGACGCCGACGCGCGCGAAGAGGCACAGGCCGCGGGCGACAGCCAGCTCGGCGAGAGCCCCCTCCGGCAGCGGTCGCACCGCGGAGCCCCCCTTGCCGACGAACCGGTAGCACTCGCCGAGCACCGAGAGGAGGCACCTGCGCAGACAGAACTGACGGCATAAGTGCCCCAAGAGGCGGTGCATGTGGTCCGGGGACCCAGAGGTCCATGAGATCCCAAATTTGGATCCATGGAAATGGAGATCCAAAACACACCAATGGATCCAAAACTGTACAATGGATCAAAATTTTTCAATGGATCCATTTTCTTCTTTTTCTTTCCATAGATCCATTTTACTTTAAATCTTCTTATGGATCCATTTTCTTATTTCTCTTTCCATAGATCCATTTTCTTGATATCTTCTTATGGATACATTTTCTTCCACCATGTTCTTGACTTCTACTTATGGACTCATTTTCTTTACCTTCTTGTCATAGTTGCTTGATCATAATTCTGTGATTTTTCTCTTCGAGCTGTTTCCAAGGTTGCAACGTTTGCAGTTGTTGGCCCATATGACAGTCTCGTACTTCATGTTTTACATGTTTACAGTGTTATGGATCCATTTTTATGGATCCCAATCCTTAGCATTCCCTTGCTTTCCTTATCGTTTCTCGATTGTTCCAAAAAGAATGTCACAGAACAAAGGCTTAAACACAATTCAATTTTCCGACGATGTCTCATTCGAAACGCTAGTTTTGAACATGAAGCGCCCTAAAGCAAGACCCGCCGACATTTCCTTTTTCGTTTGTTTTTGTCTGCCAAAAAAAGCCGAAGGAACACCAGACCATCCATTTCGGCATCCCGTTTTTTCCCCAACCATCCCGTGGTGTTGGGTCCTCGTTTTGAAGAGACGGTGCCCCGCGTCTCTCCTCCTCTCCTCCTCCTCCCCCTCCTCCTCCTCCTCTCATCATCAGCATCATCATCATCGTCATCGTCACCGTCATCATCAGCATCATCATCATCATCGTTCTTATCACCATCGTCGTCATCATCATCGCCGTCTCCATCATGGCCACACGTTTCGTGGACCCATAGTGAGCTCCACCGAAGGCCCCAGTGGCAAGGTCCGCACGCGGTTTCACCTCCATTTCGGCGCACCCCTCACACGTTCCGTGGCCCCATAGGGAGCTCCACCGAAGGCCCAAGTGTCAGGGCCCGCATGCAGTTCCAGCTCCCTATGGGGCCACGAAGCGTGTGAGGGGTGCGCCGCAATGGAGGTGGAACCGCATGCGGACCCCTGACACTTGGGACTTCGGTGAGCTTCCTATGGGCCACGAGGCGTGTGAGGGGTGCGCCGAAATGGAGGTGGAACCGCATGCGGACCCTGACACTTGGGCCTTCGGTGGAGCTCCCTATGGGGCCACGAAACGTGTGAGGGGTGCGCCGAAATGGAGGTGGAACTGCATGCGGACCCTGACACTTGGGCCTTCGGTGGAGCTCCCTATGGGGCCACGAAACGTGTGAGGGGTGCGCCGAAATGGAGGTGGAACCGCATGCGGACCCTGACACTTGGGCCTTCGGTGGAGCTCCCTATGGGGCCACGAAACGTGTGAGGGGTGCGCCGAAATGGAGGTGGAACCGCATGCGGGACCCTGACTTTGGGCCTTCGGTGGAGCTCCCTATGGGGCCACGAAACGTGTGAGGGGGTGCGCCGACATGGAGGTGGAACCGCATGCGGAACCCGACGCTTGTGGCCTTCGATGGAGCCTCCCCCTCCTCCTCCTCCTCCCTCCTCCTCCCCTCCTCTCCTCCTCCTCCTCTTCCCCGTCCTCCCCCTCCTCCTCCCCCTCCTCCTCCTCCTCCTCCTCCTCCTCCTCCTCCTCCTCCTCCTCCTCCTCCTCCTTTTCCTCTTTTCTTAGCCAGGCCGCCAAGCGCGCACGCTGAGGCGTCAGGCGGAGCCTCCTGAGAGGCTCGGCAAGGCAGAACCACGACCTCCAACGTCTGGATCACGGAGGTCGTGGTGAAGGTCGCCCCCGTATACGGGGGCGGCCAAAAAGGACAGGATGATCCCGAGCTGGGCCTCGAAGAGGGGGGAGGAACCTTCTTGGGCCTTGAGGATCTGGATGAGGCCAGCGGGAGCCAGTGCCAGGCAGGAAGTAAGTGAGCTCGCCCCTGGTGGCACGCCGCCAGGACGACGAATTCGAAGGTTCGCCCCTGGTGGCTCGCCCCTGGTGGCACGCCGCCAGGACGACGAGCGACAGCACAGCAGGAATTTGGGGGACGGGGGGGCTTGGGGTGGCGCTCGACGGTTTGTTTCACCCGCCTTACCACTTGCGCCTCCCGAGCCCCCCCCGTCCCCTAAGGAAGACCACCTAGCCCCCCCCTTGGTCGGCCCCTCGATAGTGCAACTACTCCGTGGTAGCGCAGAACACGAGTAAGACCTACATACCCGAGGGGCCGCCAAGGAGAGGGACAAATACGATTCCTCCTCCTCCTCCTCCTCCTCCTCCTCCTCCTCCTCCTCCTCCTCCCCCTCCATTTCGGCGCACCCCTCGCACGTTTCGTGGCCCCATAGGGAGCTCCGCCTAAGGCCTAAGTGGCAGGGTCCGCATGCAGTTCCACTTCCATTTCGGCGCACCCCTCACACGTTTCGTGGCGTCATAGGGAGCCCCGCCTAAGGCCCAAGTGGCACGGTCCGCATGCAGTTCCACCTCCATTTCGGCATCACACGTTTCGTGGCCCCATAGAGAGCTCCGCCTCCTAAGGCCCAAGTGGCAGGGTCCGCATGCAGTTCCACCTCCATTTCGGCGCACCCCTCACACGTTTCGCGGCCCCATAGGGAGCTCCACCGAGGGCGCCAATGGCAGGGTCCGCATGCGGTCCCACCTCCATTTCGGCGCACCCCTCACACGTTTCGCGGCCCCACTGGGTGCTCCACCGAAGGCCCCAGTGGCAGGGTCCGCATGCAGGTCCACCTCCATTTGGCGCACCTCTCACACGCTTCGTGGCCCCATCGGGTGTTCCACCAACGACGATACTTACAACGGCGGCATTCGGAATTGCGTATGGTTGGGCCCTTCGCCAGGATATTTTTTTCCGAGGATGCCTCATGCGAAACGCTTCTCCTTCTTAAGCCGTCTTCGAGGATTTCTCAAGCGGAGCTCGTTCCGTGCCCCTCTCAAGAGGCTTCTTAAAAAGGGTTCTGAGAGTGGGGTGAGCGGGATACAGGCCGAAAAGCCATAGGGAATAGATTGGCGATTGGTTTCAGGAGAGGTGCAAGGAGCGAAGACGCCGCCACTTTCTCCTCTGCGCGGCTGCGCAACCACAGAATACGTTTTGTCTGTCGCCCACGCTGGCGTAAACGGCATTGGCAAAAGAGCGCTCTCCCCCGCCCCCGCCTTCTGAGAAGCCTTCGGGGAGCCTTCTGAGAAAGCACCCCGATCGACGCCTCCCCGCCCTTGCCTTCTTAGAAGCAACCTGCCTTCTAAGAAGCCGTTTCCGAAGACCCCTGGATAAGCTTTTCAGCGCTCTGTTGCCAATGCCATGGTAGATCGAACCACGCCTTGGCGAAGAGGACGTCGCCATAACCTCCCGCACCGGATCAGAATCTCTCTCTTTCAACCTTCACCGCCCTTTCATTCAGGACAGGGAGAGAGGGAATGATGAAGAGGAAGAGGGAGAAGGGGGGAGGAGGAGGAAGACGAGGAGGAAGGGGAGGTGGATGAGGAAGAATTGGAGGAGGGGGGAAGGGCAAGGGATGAGAAGGGTGAGAGATAAAGACAGCAATGGCAGGCATGCAGATCCCCCCAACCCTTGGCACCACACAGAGAGCACGCCATGCACATCGTAGTACTGTAGTTGCCCACAAAATACGATGAAGATCATCCTTGAAGATCATCCTTGAAGATCATCCTTGAAGATCATCCTTGAAGATCCCCAGCGTGAATATGAACATCATGCTTGAAGACCTTCCTTGAAAATGTACCAGCACGCAAAAACTCAACAGGTAATCCCTTGCATCTCTGTCGATGGCGTCCTGTACTCATGATTTGAAACGTACTTCCATCCTCTGGCAAGCGCCTGTCCGTACAAGGGCGGGTAGTGTTCTGAATATTGCAAATCTTTCCCCCCAACGATCCACTTCCCATCAGATGAAACCCAGTGGAATTTATCCCTTGTTGTCTTGCTAGCCTTGATCGTCGGTTTCGGGCGTTGGATGAAATCCCAAGCTTCAGGAGGCAGCGTGGTGCTAAGGTGAATAGCTTTGGGCATGGCGGGGCACGATTGGAATGAACCCAAGTATGTTAGGAGCCTTCCCGAGCCAACCATCCGCGCGGACTGTTCAATAGAGGGGTACCTGAATAGCAAGCTAGATTTGGGCTTCTCCAACACTGACCACACAGAACGAATTGCAGCTAAACTGATCAACCACGCTGCGACATCTGCCTGGAAGTTGGCCTCGGCCACTCTCGGCACAGTTACATCACCCATAATATTGGAAATGCTTCGCCTAGAAGTGCCAGCAGATATGAAATTAAGCCACATCCCACAAGGCACTGCAATTGTGAATATACCCTTGGGTTTCACCTTGAGCAATGTAAGGCCCGCGTGTATCATCCCCGCTAAAGTGCAGCAGTCCTCGGAGCTGTCCCTGGTGAATTTGTCGTACTCTCTGGTTTTGAAGCCCATGTTTCTGAATTCCTTGGACTGGCTGCCGCAGCCAGAGAAAACCTCGGGAGAGCCCAATTCTAAAATCAAGTGCTTCTCCTCCTCTCTTCCTCCTTCTCCTCCTCCTCCTGCATCTCCTCCTCCTCCTCCGTCTCCTCGTCCTCCTCATGATATCCTCCTCCTCCCCCATCCTCATCCTCGCCCTCCTCCTCGTCCTCCTCGTGCTCCTCCTCCTCCTTTCTTCATCCCTCGGGGATGCCTCAAAATGATCAATGGTGCGCCCCACCACGCCCATCTGTAAACTGACAACCTCCGCTGCCTTCAGCAACTTCAAGCGGGGGTTCAAGTTCAGCAGCGGGTTTGCCTTCAGGATCTTGGAAGCAAGGTCCACGGTGCTCTTCGGGGCTCCGAGATGGCCTCCTGGGGCGGTGTCGGAGGGAGCTGTCCCGACCCTAACCCCATGCGTTGTTCCCCGTCTTTCTCGTTCATAGCTCTTCGTCCTCTCTGAATTCACCCACCAAATTCGGACCCCTCCCCTGCGATCCTTGCACGCGTTGGCACAGAATCGGCCGCCGCTTCACCATGCTATCTGCGGCGGGGCGCAGCAGGATGCTCCTGGAGGCGGCCCCCCGCAAACGGACTCGCCGCCCCACCGGATCCCCCCCCTAAGATCTTTGGGAAGGGGATGGGCTCCGTTTATGGCGGTTGGCCTCAATGGGGGGGCGAAGGAAACGCGGGCGCCTCGAGACGCCACGAACCTATAGGGCATGTTCCTTCACCCCCGTCTTAAGATCACCCCCAATGAAGAATTCCACTGGGCACCCCAAGTCCCGCTGGAAATGTCCAGGGAGGAGCGTGAATTACATCTAATTGCAATTTTGCATGATGCTGAGACAGCTGCGAAGCACGCTGCCATTCTGGAGAAGGGGGCGGAGGAGGGGGAGGAGGAGGGGGAGGAGGAGGAGGAGGAGGAGGAGGAGGAGAGGGAAAAGGACGAGGTGGAGGAGGAGGAGGAGGAGGAGGAGGAGGGTGGACCACCCCCGAACCGATTTGCAACCGGATTGCGACCCCTCCTCACCATACGAGGCCCCCCCCAAACATGTTTGGTATCTTTGTAATCCTATTATAGTCCTCTCTCGCCCACGTAGCCGTAGCGCCTGAATACTGAGCGCTCGAATGTACATATGTGTGTCATGTGCGCCAGTGAACCAATGATGCCGTTAGTATGCTCATCCCAATAACACTTGTAAAATTTAGGGTTTCCTTTCTTTCGTATCTGCCGAGCAAGATGTCTGAGCATGTGATGTTTGCGTTTGCTGGGGATATCGGCTTTGCTCGCCAGATCGATGCGTAATTGCGCCAAGTTTTCAAGTTCGTCACACACGTTATCTGGTATCTGCCGTCCATGCTCTTCCAGAATCTTCGCAAATCGATGGGGGGCTCTCCCAGATCCCATCAACTCGGTCGGGTGGTCAGTGGCAGGCAATCTGTCAATGTGCCTTTCGATAAGTTCGATAATGAAAAAGAAGAGCCATTTCGTTTCGGCGCCTTTTGCGCCCACCGTCGGATTCGCTCTGGTCCCGATCATGCCAGGGGTAATCTCGTTAGTAATCCGCGTGATGCTTCTCTCCCGAACACCCTTCTTGATCAAATTTCGATAGAAGTCTTGGAGATTCTGAACCAACAATGGGAGGCCGATCCGAATTCTGTCATCTTGTAGGCGTGCACCAGCGTTGAAGACGTCTGCTATCAGTAATCTCCATATCGATGCCCCAACGAATACTTTGAAAATACCCAAGTGCATAAGGTGCAGTTCGTCTAGACTAAACGTTGAGAGACTCGTACCAATTTCATCAGAAATAAATGGGCTTCGGCGGTGCACACGCGAATTCTCCCGAGCCCGCCAAAACAAGACACGCATTGGAAATTCTTTCACTGAATCAAATTTTTGCACGTCGTGCACGTGGGGTGTCGCTTCGAGACGGTCATTTTCCAGAAGCCCAAGACCAGGGATATCTTTCTTAGCGCCCTGCCCCTGCATTTGCTTCGCCACTCCAGGGCAAATCTCACTTCTCTGTGGGATTCCGCATTCTCAATTACAATCCAGATTTCATGACTTTTGCACTCCATGTCGTAGTAGTCAGGGGGGTGTGGCCGAAGTGGAATAGAGTGGTCGTGGATTTCCTCCTGGGTCTGCGCGCACAGTACACAGGGAGCGCGGTTCGAAGCATGTGCTGGAAAAGCCATGCTCGTTGACATTTCTATCCAGTCGGATTTGAAGTCCATGAGTAATGCCCTGAACTGTAGGCCCCCCCCTTCCGCACTGTCTTTTTTGTTCTCTCGTTCTCTCTTGCTCATCCTCCCTTTGATCATCCCTCATTTTCCCCGCCTTCGTTCTCTAGATCCTCCTACTCAACCTCTCTCGCATCCGCAATTCTCCTGTCTCCTATACTTGCTCATGAGTGTGCTCTCACACATATGCAAGATGCAATGCCATAATCTTCCCTTTTCCCCTCCTGCCCAGCCACACTGCTCCGTGTATCATCTGATCCAGGACGCCATGGTGCATTATCACGTCGTTGAAGCGGGTATGTCTTATTGAGCATGGCGCGCAAGCTCCAGTTTAACATGAGATAGATTGGGTACAATGTGCACCAATGGGAGCAGCCGCACGAACACATATCGGTCGCCCTCAGACATGTCAACATGTGTCTCTTACCAGCGCCGATCAGATTGCAAAATATTCCTGGGGGGAGGAAGACAGCGCAGATCCAATTCTCTTGGGCCTCCTCCCCCCTCCTCCTTCATTGATTTTTATCGAGGTCGAGGGGGGGGGGGAGGGCCAAGAGAACCGGAGTTGCATTGTGTCCCCCTCCCAATTCCCATAAAAGAATCCTTCTTAGTAAAAGGGGCTTTGTCCATGTAAAGCGCTATGGGCAATGTAATGGCCCTGTCCTCGTCCGAACTTTGCTGGATGATGCGGTTCGATTCGTAGTCGTGAATCCAGGCCCCCCCCCCCCAACCTTGGACTTCCAATCAAGTAAAACGGAGGGGTTTGATTTCACTTCAGCAGCCAATGCTTCATGGGGGGGAACCACATGTATCTCTTGAGGCTCTCGTTCTACCCCGTGGCGATCATATCCAGGAACAGTCATTTCGTAGAGCAGGCGATCGAACCGTTTGAAGCCTAGCGCGTTGTCGAGCTTCCTTTGGCAGTGGCCACTCGGGGCCCCCAGGCGACATGAAATCCGCTCAGCCTGTTTCACGCCAGCGTTTTTAGCATGCCAGCACAGCGCGCAGAAAGATTTAGCTGTCATCCGAGTTCCCATAAGATACATACTGATGAGCTCTTCGACCAGGGCCTCTCCTGCCGCGACCTGCTCCTCTGATTGACGATGGGCCCCGACATCAGAATCTCCAGAATCGAAATCCCATGGGCGGACGGGAGATCCAGACCGTGTCCGTTTCTTTGGGGTCATTGTTGCTTGAGCCTCCACGGCTTCGAAAATTGCGCCCCCGCAGTCTTCGGTTCATCCTTGCACCGCGCCGAGGGGCGGCAGGGAGAGGGGTTTGGGGGTTCTTAGAAGTCAGTCATGCGACGAGCTGCTTAGCAACACAGCAACCTGCCATCTAAGAATCCCCTCCTTTTCTCCGCGCCACTCTTCGACGCAATCCAGGCACGCGAGGTGCGATCATCTTACCCCGCCCACCGGATCCTCCGAGGAGGCGTCAACGCAATATTGGGCAGGGTGCACAGTGAGGGAGGGCGCGGAGGAGAGGGCGCAGCTGTGATCAAGATACCTGCTATTCCTCTTCCGATGGCGGCGTTCCGAGGGGCATTGGGGTGAGGGCGGAGGGTTCTTCGAATGTAGGTGATGTGCTGGATTTCTTCGAAGCCCACAGCGCCCTAGCATCCAAGAATCCCCCTCCCTCTCCCCGTGCCGTTCTCGGCTCGCCGCCGATTCCCAGTCCCCAGAGTGCTCTCAAGCTTCACCCGCTATCTGATCAACGTTCTCTCCTGGCTGCGCTCTGAGGGACGGGGAGAGCCTAGGGCGTCTTAGAAGGCAGCTCGCCGAGGGCTTGGCGGCCCAGGGGGGGGGGATGATGAGGAGGAGCAGGAGCAGCCGCAAAAGGACGACAACGGCGAGGGATAACGGGAGGAGGAGTATATGGATGAGGCGGTTTTCCGAGGGATGTTGGGGAGAAGGGGGGGGGTTCTTAGAAGGCGGATTTTTGTTGGCTTTTCTTCAAAGTCCAGCACCTGATATCTAAGAATTCGTTCCCCCCTCACCGTATCATTCTCGGCTCGCCGCCGATCTCCGCCCAAAAGATCTCAGCGTCCTCAAATGTCAGGCGCTACCATCATGATAGCAGCGCTGCGAAGTTTTTTTGGGGGGAGGGGCAGGGTTTCTTAGAAAGCTTAACTTTTGCTCTAGAAATGCAACGCCCTGCTATCTACGATTCCACCCCCGATCCCTGTGACATTCTCGGCCCGCTCATCTGAAGGACATTCCTCATGGCGGCGTTCCGATGGATGCTGTGGAGAGGACGGAGGGGGTTCTTAGAAGGCAGGCCTTTTGCTGGGCTTCTTAGAAGTCCAGCACCGTGCAATCTAAGAATCCACCCCTCCTCCCCGCACCTCTCGGCGCGCCGCCTATTCGAGGTGTGCAATCTTAAAGCTCTCGCGCGCCGCCGCCCCACGACAGGTGCAACGTGGGCGATTCGGGGTTGTCCAAGGCAACGAGCTGGCTCCGAGTCGAGCCACGTCTAAGTTCACGCAAACTCTGGCGTGCGAGCTCAGACAGGCTGTGGATCACCCGACTCGACCCATCTAGATGGACTCCGTGAGTCTTGCAGCCGCTCGCACGCCATCAAATCTGTCGGCTATCTCGAGATTCGGGCGGCATTAGGCAGGGCGAGGAAGTGAGGGACGTTTGAGGTTGAATGAGATGAGAAACAGAGGTCGAGAGAGGATGCCCTGCATGAGGCGCGCGTTACCCCAGCGCACCAGAGCCCCCGAATCATAAACTTGCCAACTGTGCCAGATTCCTGGCTGAAGTCTGCCGCGCGCCTCCGATTCCTTGGGAAACCTCTGAAATTCCTGGCCTGGCTCCTCTGGATCCTGACCTCATCCCGACCTCATCGCAACCTCATCGCAACCTCATCGCTGGGACCTCGCTCATCGCACCCCCCTCATCGATGGGTTTCCCTGTGAAATAACAGGGTTTGGGCATGGGTTCATCGCATACCTCATCGCAAACCTCATCGCTGACACCTCATCGCTCCCCGCGGGCCCGGAATCGGAGGTGGGCGCCCGAAAAGTTGTTCGGGCCAACGAAATCTCAGAAAACCACCCCTCAGAGCCTGAAACCCCTGCTGGCGTCGCGCCTACCCGCTGTTCTCCAAGGTGTGCCGCTTCAGGAGCTTCGCATGCAGGGCCACCAGCTTCTCCACAGGCTGGCGCAGCCTCCAATGGGGGGGGGGAGGATCGCTGTCGTCGTCATCGTCCTCCTCCTCCTCCTCCTTCTCCTCCTCCTCCTCTTCCTCCTCCTCCTCCAGCCTCCTCGATCCTCCTCCCCTCCTCCTCCTCCTCCTCCAACTCCTCCTCCTCCTCCTCCTCCTCCTCCTCCTCGTCATCATCCTCCTCCTTTCTCCTCCTCCTCCTCCTCCTTTCTCTTCCTCCTCCTCCTCTTTCTCCTCCTCCTCCTCCTCCTCCTCCTCCTCCTCCTCCTCCTCCCCCTAGCTCCCGACATTGCAAGCTCCCTGCCCGCCTCACTGGTATGTCCTGCAGCTCCCTCTTGAGGTTCGCGAAGCTGTAGCCCTTCTTCACATCGGCCGCCGTCTCCGTGGAGTACCGAACGTAGAACTGCGACTTGGCATTCTCGACCTCCTGCTGCAGCTCCTCGAGCTGCTTGTAGCTGCCCACATCTCCTTTCAGCCACGCCCATTCAGGCATCTTCTGAGCAGCGTTCTTCAGAGTGAGAACAGCCGCCATCACCTGCGTCTCCTTCGTGAGGATCTTCCTGGCCTCAGCCTCTATTGGAGCAAGTTCTTTTGCCTGATCTTTCTTTAACTTCTGCTCGGGGGTGAGGTCCTTGGGAGGATCCTTCGGATCGGGCGTGTCCTTTTTCTTGCCCTTCTTGTCCTTCTTGCCCGATTCTGCATCGGCTTTCTCCTGCTTCATTTTGACCATGGTGTTCCAAGCCTGCTCGAACTCCTCGCGCCGCCCCTCCTCGATGTACAAGAATTTTGCCCTCTTCGTCATCGAACAGTAGATCACCCAATCTCCACCGAGGGCTATGCATGATCTGCAGTAGTTCTCAGCAGCTTCTATATTTGACTGGTCCTCATACCCGCCTTCTTCTTGAACGATGCGGCTGAACGACCGGTAGACTCCGTTCTTTGACTGCACTTTTCGGTAGCTCGTCGCCTTTCGACATTCCTCCTCTGCTTCCTTCAGTTTCTTTTCTGCCCATTGTGTTCGGTATTTCCTCGCATCAGTGGGCTTGTCTTTTACCTTCTCCCAGTCTGCTAACTCCTGCTCCGTCGCCTTGTCATTAAGCCAGCGGCCAAACTGCTGGTACGCAGGTGAACGTGCAACGACTTTGTTCTTGACGCCGTCAGTCATGACCTGCAGTAGATTCAACCATTTCTCAGGAATGATGGCCTCATCACTTGCCTCCGCGCTCTCGACAAAGTCTTTCGCCATACCTGTCAACATTTGAGCTCTTTCAAGGACCGACTTTGGCGCTGCAAAAAAAAAGAAAAACAAGAAAAAAAAACAAAAAAAGAAAAAAAAAAAGAAAAAAAAAAATAAGAAAAAAAACACAAATCAAAAAGAAAAAAACAAATAAAAAAAAAAAAAAAAAAAAAAAAAACAAAAAAACAATTCAAAAAAAAAAAAAAGAAAAAAAATAAAACTTTCAAGGGACCGACTTTGGCGCTGATACATCGTCTGACTCATCAACCTTGTGCTTGAGCTTATTGGCCAAGTTGTTACTGGAAGCTTGGACGTTGGTTGGCACAGGTTCCGCTTTGGCTGGTTCCATCGAGACCTCTCTTAACTCCTGTGGCTTCGACTCGTCCTCCTTTCCGTCGACCTCCATCGGCACGGTAGCACCTTCTCCTTCGAACGTTGCCTTAAACATGGCATCGTCCGTCTCGAGCTCGTCACGGTCACGGTTCAGCTCCATGCTTACTTTCGACCTCAGCCTCTTCGTCGGAGCCTCACCACTCAAGCTCCTTGGCTCCATAGGTCTTGAAGGCCAACGCTGCATCCTCTGCCTCTGCACTGCAACCTCAGCCTCAGCAAACTCCTTCCTCGCCTGCTCCGCTCTCGCTGCCTCCCGCTGCTGGCTCAAGACCATGTGGTCCCTCAGGCCGTGGTTGACTTTCCTCCAGTGCTCATCGTTTTCCTTATGCGTCTCTTCCGCCAAGTCCAGGATCACTACTGGTTGCTCTGCCTTCTTCTCTTCCTCCGCGCTGGCCGCGCGCTCTGCTTTCTTTGCCTCCTCTGCCTTCCGCATGTCCTCTGCCTTCTGGGTCTCCTCTGCCTGCTTCTCTGCCTCTGCCGCCTGGGCCTGCTCTGCCTTCTGGGTCTCCTCTGCCTGCTTCTCTGCCTCTGCTTTCTGGGCCTCCTCTTCCTCGCTCGCTGCTTCCGCCTGACGATATTCAGCTTCCAGCCTGGCGGCCGCCTCCTCCTCTGCTTTCTTCTGCATCTCTGCCATCCTAGCTTCCCTCGCACGCCACCTGGCCGCCGCCTCCTCTCGAGCCAAGCGCAAGTAGTCCTCTCCAGCTGCTTGCGTTTGTGCAGCTGCCGTATCATCTGCAGTATCCTCGAGGATTTCAGAAAAAAAAAAAAAACTCCTCCTCCTCCTCCTCCTCCTCCTCCTCCGCCTCCTCCTCCCCCTCATCCCTCACATCCCTCCTCCCTCCTCCCACCCCCTCCTCCCTACTCCTCCCTCCTCCTCCTCCTCCTCCTCCTCCTCCTCCTCTGTATGAGGAAGTACCAGTGCGTGCAACGTGCACCGATATCTCACTCAGTGCATACCATATCAATAAGAAACCACCCAAGTAATAACTCATGCACAATTCCAAGAGAAGAAACTGCTTCGGCTGCCTCTTCAACTGATAATCCAAATAAAGCTGCACTCGCATACACTGCACGAGACCACCAATGCGAATAATAAATAATCACAGCACCAGCCGAGGGGGAGCACGCTCCGTCGCGATTAAGGCATCGTGGCCACCAGTAATGGCCCTACGGGTCCTCCCCCTCGGCAATAGTCAATAAATGCATCAGTTCCCAAATGCATCCAGCAAAACCAGACTCACCACCACCCCTACGCGCTGTTAACCTGCGAGCGACCGAAGTCCAACAGGCAGGTGCACCAGAGGGGTGGGCAGTGGCTGTGCGACTAAACCAGGTGGTTAGCCTGGATTTTGCGTCCTAACGCCCTCCACAAAGAGCAGCTGTAAATTGCTGAAATCTTCTGGTCGGTGCTGTGGAGCCACAAAGAGTACATACCAATTCCTTGTCCTTCTGATCCTCCTCCTCCCCCGTTCTCCCAGTCAGGGGAAGACCTTTTTTTCCAAGAGGGGTCCCCAAGGCGTTCGCACCTTCTATTTTGACAAGGTTCCGATCGAGGCCCCTCGGGGGCTCTGTGGAAAACTACCTCCACAAAATTATCCTGGCGAAGGGCCCAACCATACGCAATTCCGAATGCCGCCGTTGTAAGTATCGTCGTTGGTGGAACACCCGATGGGGCCACGAAGCGCGTGAGAGGTGCGCCGAAATGGAGGTGGAACTGCATGCGGACCCTGCCACTGGGGCCTTCGGTGGAGCACCCTGTGGGGCCACGAAACGTGTGAGGGGTGCGCCGAAATGGAGGTGGAACTGCATGCGGACCCTGCCTCTTGGGCCTTAGGCGGAGCTCTCTATGGGGCCACGAAACGTGTGAGGGGTGTGCCGAAATGGAGGTGGAACTGCATACGGACAGTGCCACTTAGGCCTTAGGCGGGGCTCCCTATGACGCCACGAAACGTGTGAGGGGTGCGCCGAAATGGAAGTGTGACTGCATGCGGACCCTGCCACTTAGGCCTTAGGCGGAGCTCCCTATGGGGCCACGAAACGTGTGAGGGGTGCGCCGAAATGGATGTGGAACTGCATGCGGACCCTGCCACTGGGGCCTCAGGTGGAGCTCCCTATGGGGCCACGAAGCGTGTGAGGGGTGCGCCGAAATGGAGGTGGAACCGCATGCGGACCCTGACACTTGGGCATTCGGTGGAGTTCCTTATGGGGCCACGAAACGTGTGAGGGGTGCGCCGAAATGGAGGTGGAACCGCATGCGGACCCTGACACTTGGGCCTTCGGTGGAGCTCCCTATGGGGCCACGAAACGTGTGAGGGGTGGGCCGAAATGGAGGTGGAACCGCATGCGGACCCTGACACTTGGGCCTTCGGTGGAGCTCCCTATGGGGCCACGGAACGTGTGAGGGGTGCGCCGAAATGGAGGTGGAACCGCATGCGGAGGGGTGTGCCGAAAGTGGTGGTGGGGAGGCATGCGAACCCTGCCACTGGGGCCTTCGGTGGAGCTCCCTATGGGGCCACGAAACGTGTGAGGGGTGCGCCGAAATGGAGGTGGAACCGAATGCGGACCCTGACACTTGGGCCTTCGGTGGAGCTCCCTATGGGGCCACGAAACGTGTGAGGGGTGCGCCGAAATGGAGGTGGAACCGCATGCGGACCCTTACACTTGGGCCTTCGGTGGAGCTCCCTATGGGGCCACGAAACGTGTGAGGGGTGCGCCGAAATGGAGGTGGAACCGCATGCGGACCCTGAACACTTTGGGCCTTCGGTGGAGCTCCCTATGGGGCCTACGAAGACGTGTGAGGGTGGTGCAGAAATGGGTGGAACCGTCATGCGGACCCTGACCATTTTGGCCTTCGTGGAGCTCCGCTATGGGGCCGCGAACGTGTGAAGGGTGGCCGAAAAGCGAACATAGCGGGGGGCAGAGGAAGGCTGGAGTAGGAGGGAAGGAGGAGAGGAAGGAGGAGGAGGGATGAGGAGGAGGGGAGGAGGGGAGGAGGGAGGAAGGAGGAAGACGCGGGGCACCGTCTCTTCAAAACGAGGACCCAACACCACAGGATGGTTGGGAAAAACCAATGGGAACCCTTGGGGCGTCTTCCCTCAGCCTCCCCTTGACAGAATAATGATCCCTCGTAGTCTCCTCTTCGTCTGATGGCACGTGCCAATCGAAATTGCAGTCGCAAAGATCACCCCCTGTATAATTGCAAGCCCTGCACCCAATCTTCGGTGGCCTGTGAACGTAAGGAGGTGGCGGGTGGTACGTAATATTCATCATGGATGGAGGGAAAGGTGAGATTGGTAAGACAGCAGGTGGTGGTTCGACGTGCCATGCTCGATAATCGCCGTCAAGGGGGTGGTCGGATAGGTTCAGCGTTAACCAGGCAGTGACGCACATATGAGTTGGGGAAATACTCTGGCTGAACTGAACGCGCCACGGTGTCCCCCTGAGGGATCAAAAATCTTCACCAATCAGTGTGGATCATTCCCCCGCCCCCCCGTGGTTTCTGGCCCATCGTTTCCTGACTATCCTCGACCACGATCGGGCCACGTACGACGCCAGATGGGCCCGCTGTAGGATCACCACGTTCGAGAAGCGTATCCACTCCCAGAATTCTCCTCGCAGGCATCTCAAGATCCTTCAGCTCAGCGATCTGGCCCTGAGCTTCACTACGGCGAACAGCACTGCGAGGATTTCGTTGATCCTCTCCTCTCTGCTGGTCGCCACGGTGAGGTTCAATGGGTGCCAGATCACTGAGCTGACGATTTCAACATGCAGATCTCCGCTCTATTTGATCTGCAATCTCTTCAATCGGTCTGTCGCTGTAGTCTGCAGCGGAGAAGGTAGAGCGGTTAGCTGGCAACTTCTTGGGGGGGATGTATTCGATCGTACCATCATCGCCCAAACGCCCGCAAGCCCCATGGAAAGGAATGTATCCTTGGGAAGGGGGCATGGGCTCAATCTCTCGCAGGCCCTTGCTTGAGAAATCGTTAACGGCTAAGGACGGCCCCCGACCTCCGACCTCCTCTTCGACCAGATTGCACCAGGAGCAGGAGGGAAGGGGCAAAGGGAGAGGGTGGAGACTTTCACCTCGACGCAGCTTGGATTACTTTGGGAACGGGGAGCTGGGAGAAGGTTGAGTGAATGAGGCCGCCACTGAACGTTAAAAGGTCCTTTCCTCTCCTCGCGACGGCGCGCCGAGGAAGCTTGGGGACCGGATGGAGGGTTTCTTAGAAAGCAGGCCCTTGCTGCTGGACTTAGAAGTCCAGCGCTCTGCAATCTAAGAACCCTCTCTCCTCCCCTCGTCCTTCTCGGTGCTCCGCCGATCCTCGTGCATTCTCATTGCTCTCCTCGCGGCGGCACGCCGAGGGAGGAGAGAGAAAGAGAGAGAGAGAGAGAGGAAGGTTTCTTAGAAATCAGGCCTTCGCTGCTGGGCTTGTTAGAAGCCCAGCGCCCTGCAATCTAAGAATCCTTCCTCCCTCCCTGCACCCCTCTCGGCGTTCCGCCAACCCCAATCCTCGCCTCATTGCGGCGCGCCAAAGGAGTTTGGTGAGCGCGGGAGGGTTTCTGAGAAGGCGGGCTTCTGATGGACTTCTGAGAAGTCCAACGCCTGCCATCTAAGAATCCATCTCACTCACCGCATGCATCTCTTGGCGCGCCACAATGCAGCAAGACAGACAAGAGACAAGATTTTTTTACGCGCCGTTACTCAAGGGTCGTCAAGCTCGCCTAGACCGCCAGCCTCCAGCATCTTGTCCCGCTCCTCGTAGAGGGCCTCCTTCTGCATGAGGCCTGGCACGAACCCTTCCTCTCTACTCATCCTCCTTCCGCCTCATCCCTCATCCTCGTCCTCCTCTTCCTCTATTCTGATCCCTCCTCCCTCATCCTGTCCCTCCGCCTCACTCCTCCCTCCTCCTTCTTCCCCTCCCTATATCCTACTGCGTCCTTCCCTGCTCCTCTCCTCACGTGCCCCCCCCCCTCGCCTTCGGAATACTTCTTGCCCAAGAACACGATCAGCTTGATCAGATCCTGCTCTGAATACTGGCCTCCGTCATCTATCGTCACCTGCAGGATCCCCTTCGAACCCTCGAATAGCCTGATCAGCATCTTCCTGTCCTTCTGCTTGCACACTCGGAGTTTCTTGCCGTCCTTGGAAGTGCCGACCCAGAAGTTGCTGCCTTTTTGCTGTTTCTTGCGTGCCTCAGCTGATTCAAGAAACTTTGGAATGTCCTCTACTTTCATGTCGGGAACGATGAACTTTCCAATGGAGAATTGGCATTCCACTCGGATTCCATCTGCGTGTGCACTTACATCTTCGCTAAATTCAGGAGCGCCGAATTTTGTTTTCGAAACCTTTCGCCGTAACGACACCTTCTGCCCATCGAAAGTGACCTTCGCCATATCACCCTGCTCAATAGGAACCTTCTCAATAGGAATCTTATCGGGTGGCCCATCGGTACCTTTCTTCTGTTCGATACGCTGTGCCGCCTGACTATCTGAAAGAACCTCTGGGACATACGATGAAGCTTTCGGTGTCGGAGCTGGCTTCGGAGCTGGGGTCGGGGTTGCTGTCGAAGCTGGGGTCGGAGCTGGGGTCGGAGCTGGCTTCGGCACCAGAATCGCTACTGGGCTGAAGCTCGGCATTCGGTCGAACACGGATTCTGGGATCTCATCAAACGGCGAGTCCTCGTCTTTCTTACGTTTCCTAGCTGATGCTGGCCTTTTCTTCATTGGTGTCGCATCATCGTCTTCTGCCGCACCATCGTCCTCTTCCTCTTCCTCTTCCTCCTCTTCTTCCTCTTCCTCCTCCTCCTCCTCCTCTTCCTCTTCCTCCTCTTCCTCTTCCTCACCTTTCTCTTCGCCTCTATCCTCGGCAGCGCTCGGCTTCTTCATCGCTGCAGGTCTCCTCAGGCATGCTGCTGGCCTCTTCATTCCTCCGCCTCCTCCTCTGCCTCGGCCTCTGCCTTGCCGCTGATCATGATCGCCGCCATCTGCATGAGGTTGCGTCGCACCCTCAACCAATCTCGGCAGGCTCGTGAACTCCTGCAGCCAAGACGTTTCAGGGCGTCGGTAGTCTGAAGAAGTTCTGTTTTTCAGCAAGGGTAACGTACAACTCATCGCAACCTCATTGCAACCTCATGGCGAGTTGACTGGTACATCCCTCAAAAACGTGAGAAAAACTCATCGCAACCTCATTGCAACCTCATTGGAAACTCATCGATCCTTATGCTGTCCTCCACTCGCTCTTCGCCTTCGTCATTCTCCTTACGTAAACCTGCTGCTCATCTTCGTTCCTCGTTTCTGACCCCTCGTACCAGACTCGTCGCCACTTCCCCCCCCTCCTCCCCCTCCTCCTCCCCCTCCTCCTCCCCCTCCTCCTCCCCCTCCTCCTCCTCCTCTGTCTCGTTCTCCTTCTCCTCCTCCTCCTCCACCTCCTATCCTCCTGATTCTCCTCCCCATCCTCCCTCAACCATTCTTCTGATGCAAAAGCGTGGCCTGCATCGAATATGTGCCGCAGGGCCGTGCGGAGCCTCTTGGACATCTCCTTCTCCCATTTGGCTTTGGCCTGCGCCGAAAGATTGAAGCCCTTCATCGTATACGTAAGAGAAAATGCAGCCAATCCCACTTTCTGAGAAACACAGCGCCGCGTGCCCATGGCCGCGATGACGTCATTGAGCATTGACTTGTACTGCAACAGAACTTCTGAATTCACGGGGCTTTTGCGAAGCTTGTTCGGGTACATGAAAAAATCACTGTCCGTTTTGACGTGCGCCATCAGCGCTTTCGCGAGGGAAGCTGGGCCATTCTCCCACTCCTCCTCGTCGCTGTCATCCTGGCCGTCGTCGGGCCCAGGCGATGCCATCGGCCGCAGGCCGCAGCGCGAGCAAAAAGAAGATCACAACCAAATCAAAAAGAATGGGCAATCTAAGTTTGGTCAGGGCGTCGCCTCAGAAATAACACCCTAACCAATCTTAGACCACCCTTCCTTTTTGGTCTGGCTGGGTTCCACTTTATACTAAGCCGAGGGCGGGCTGTGGACAGGGAATCCCAGCCAAATCAAAAGGGACGGGCAACCTAAGTCTGGCCAGGGCGACGCCTCGAAGGCATGCGACGCTCCGACCAATCTTAGATCACCCTTCCTTTTTGGTCTGGCTGGGGTTTCTTGCCTGCAATATCCCAGCGCGTCGATCGTTACGCGCGTAGCAGAAACGGAATCCCAGCCAAATCAGAAAGGATTGGCAACCTAGGTTTGGTCAGGGCGTCGCCTCGCAGGCAACGCCCCAACCAATCTTAGATCATTCTTCCTTTATGGTCTGGCTGGGTTTCCATTTCTGCTGTTGCCCCTTCTACAAAGCCATCCTGAGGCGGCGCGGACGGCGAGGCGAAATGAATGAGAGCAACTCCTCCTCGAGGCTCCTCCTCCTCCTCCTCCTCCTCCTCCTCCTCCTCCTCCTCCTCCTCCTCCCCCTATACTCCTCCTCCTGCTGCTTCTGCTCCTGCTCCTGCTCCTCCTCCTCCTCCTCCTCCTCCTCCTCCTCCTCCTCCCCCTCCTCCTCCTCTTCCTCCTGCTGCTCCTCCTCCTCCAACCATGCGCAACAAGATAGGATCCGCTGCGGCCCGTTGATTCGGCCGCGTGAGGCGTGTGATTGTACGCGTTTTACCTACCATGTTTGGTGGGGTGTGTTTACGAAGGAAGGAGACATTGAAAGAGACCCCAAATAGATAACGAAGCTGTACTATACATATTGGGGGGGTGAACTTGAATGAAGAGTTGGTTTTAGATATAGGGCAAAGTTCTTGATAATAAGAGAGCCCATGCTTGGGATCTTTGATGTTGAGATCCATTTTTTTGATATTTCATGTTGAGATCCATTTTTTCTGATTTCTATTTATGGATCAATTTTCTTTCAATGGATCCATTTTCTTTCAATGGATCCATTTTCTTTCAATGGATCCATTTTTCGAGTTCATGGAAGCCGTCAAACTATGGATCCAAATTTTGGATCCAAAGGACCTCTGGGGAAACATGTGGCCCTTCCGCGGGGCATTTTCCAGCACCCGGGAGCCGACGTTGTCGAGTCGCAGATAGTGCCCGAGAGCGACAAGCCAGTTGGCCCCGATCTGACCGACGAAGAGTTGGATGGCATGCCAGACGGATGCTTGGGTGGCGATCCCGGCGCCCCTGGAGACGGCAGCGGAGGCGGTCGTCGCGGTCGCGGCCGCGGCGCCCCCGGGCGCGCCGGACAGGGGGGCGGCGCTTGAGGTCGCGGCCGCGGAGGCCGAGGCCGTGGCGGGCGAGGTCGCGGAGTCGGCGACGCCGAAGGCACCGCCGGCGGCGCCGCCGCCCAGGGCCCGGGCCCAGGGCGGGGGGGGGTGAGGTGCGCACAACATGTCAAAAGCTTTGAATGCCGCCCTGCTGGGCGAATCGAGCTGCCCGGGGCTGGGGCCTGGGGTTCCCTCTTGGGTTTTTGTTCGGGCTTGCTCGTTGCCGACGCCGCGGATTCGCCGTGAACTGGTTTCTGGTTTCTGCTTGTTCAGTTAATAAACCCTGAGGGGCTAAGCTGGGAAGGGCTACGAAGAGCCGTCAGAAGGGGGCAATTCAATAATTACTAGGGGGCCCCAGGGGGTCAGGGGAGTCAGGAGTCCTATCTACACATAGCTCGCGGCCCGGCCAGATATGAGGAGCATCTTGAGCGCAGATCTTGCGGCGTTGACGCATGCGACGTCGTCGTCCAGATTGCTTCTCAGTCCCCTCTGCCTCTCAGATCTCACAGGCCGCAGGCCCCTGGCCCCTAGCCCCTTCTTCCCTTCACACCCTTTTCTCCGCTTGCTCGCCGCCGCCGCCCGGCGCCGCCGCCTCCTCCCCCCCCCCTGCTGCCTGGCTTGGGCGGCCCCAGGAGCAACTGCAATTGTTGCAATGGCAAGTTGCGGCGATATTCGTGGCTGCTCTGGGAACTCAATCAGCAGCCGCTGTAAACTCACTCGTGAAATTCAGTCTTCAGCCAGTCAGCGAGCCGCAGCGAGCCGTCAGCAACAGCCCTGCTCGCTGCTCGCCCGCGAAGGCCCGCCCAGGTCCAGGTCGCGGCCACGGCCAGAGGCCAGAGAGCAGAGAGGGAAATCTGAAGAGAGAGGGGGTGCCGGGGGGTGCGTCAAAGTTGCAGCGCGACGCTCTCGGATCCCACCCCAAGTCTCAGAGTCTCAGGCTCCAGCCCCAACGAACAGCCCGGGGAGGGGGGGAGGGGGGCCGGGGGCCCCCCTGGGGGGGGCGCGACTACGGGCAAGAAGTCTCGAGTCCTTAAGCGTCCGTTTTCCTTGTGTCTTTGAGCGCTCGTTTCCTCGTGTCCCTAAGCGTTAGTTTTTTTTTTGTTTCGTGTCCCTAGGCGCTAGTTTTTTTTTCGTGTCCTTAAGCGTCCGTTTTCTTCGTGTCCTTAAGCGTCCGTTTTCTTCGTGTCCTTCAGCGTCCGTTTTCTTCGTGTCCTTGAGCGTCCGTTTCTTCGTGTCCTTAATCGTCCGTTTTCTTCGTGTCATTAAGCGCCCATATTCTTCGTGCCTTTAAGCGTCCGTATTCTTTTTGCCCTTGAGCTTCCGTTTTCCTTCTTCGCGCCCTAAGCCGCCCGTTTTCTTCTCGACGTAAGCGCCCAAACTGTTGAACAGTTTTCTTCCGCGCCTTAAGACGCAAAACTTCGAGGAGGGGGGGGGGTGGGGGGGGGGGGGGGGTGGGGGGGGGGGGGGGGGGGAGGGGGGGGGGGGGGGGGTAGGAGTAGGGAGGGGAGGAGGGGGATGAGGGGGGAGGAGGAGGACGAGGTGAGGATGAGCAGTTGGAAAGGCAGTATAAGGAAGGATGAGGAGGATGAGTATAAGTAAAAGCGTGGGCGGGAAATTCACATGTGCAATTCTTGGGTTGGGGGGGCAATCCCGGCCACCAGCCCCCCCCATTCCCGCCCCCCCTTCTCCTCTCCTCACCTCCTTCTCCTTCTCCCCCCTTCCTCGTCCCCTCCGCGGCCCTCCACTCTTTTGCCCCCGCCACCCCCCCCCTCGCCCTCCCCCTTCTCCGCCGCTCTCCTCCCTTCCTCCCCCCCATTCTCACTCCTCCTCCTCCTCTTCCTCCTCTCTCCTCCTCCTCCTCCCCTCCTCCCTCCTCCTCCTACTCCTCCTACTCTTTTCCCCTCCTCCTCCTACCTCCTCCTACCTCCTCTCTCCTCCTCCTCCTCCTTGTCTCATCTCCTCCCCCTCCCTCCCCCTCCTCCTTCCTCCTCGTCTCCTCCATCGCTCCCCCTCTTCCCCCCCCGCCCCCCCCCCCCCCCCCGCTGCCCCCCCCCCCCCCCCGCTGCTAGGCGACGCCGCTGGCGGCGGGCGCGGCGCTGGGCCCGCGGCCCCTCCGGGCCGAGTGCGAGGCCGCCGAGGGGGCGCTGGCGCTGGCGCTGGCCGCCCCGGCAGGGCGCGCGGCCGCGGCTGGGGCAGGAGCGCCCGCCCCTCCTCCTCGCCCTCCTCCTCCTCGTCCTCCTCCTCGTCCTCATCCGATTGAGAGACAGACGGCTAGTCTGCTGCGCATTGGAGCTCACTTCCTTCTTTTCCATGCTTTCCTAGTTAATCAGCCGAAGAGCCGAAGTCCAGTTTGATCAGGCTCAGCTCTGATTTCCCTTGAACGCCCCGCGCCCCGAGGGCTCTCAGACATCGCGAGAACACGGACCCCGCAGGGTCGCAGGTCGCGGGGCCCAGGCCCAAGTGCAAAGATGCCAAGGTCTTCTCCCCCCCCTCTCCGCAGCCCCCCTGCGCCCAGCCCCCCGCCCATTCCAAGCGCCCTCTGCGGGCCCCGAGGTGGGCCCGACAGTCTCTAGTAGATGGGGGCCTTTACGCCCGCCCCCATCGCCTTGCCACGTGCCAATTTGCTGGTTTGACCCCGAGCCTTGGGGCCCATGGGGCCAGGTGAAATTGCTGACGCTTCGCGAATCACCACCAGCCCATCAGGAAACGCCGCCCAGAGGAATTGCCTCGATCAGGGAAGTGGGCAGCACGCAGAGGATGCCATTATGAGACCTCTTGGGGTATCTTGAGCCATCTTGGAGGTCATATTGGCCCCCCCCAGGCGCTCTAGTTTTAACCGGCGCCCCCCTGGTACGACGTCGTCGTTCAGATTCTGCGACGGGGGCGCTGCAGGGGGGAATTTTGTGACACTAGGGGGGCCCAGGGGGGCCCTGTCTACACGTAGCTCACGGCCCAACCAGATAAGAGGAGCATTTAAAGCACAGATCTTGTGGCACTGACGCCCCCGAGACGACAGGGGCGTTACAGTGGCAAATTCTGCGACACTGGAGCCCCTGATGCGACGTCGTCGTCCAGATTGCTTCCCCCCTCTCCCAAGCTCCTTCTTCCTGTTTGTTTCCACGTTCTCCGCTGGCTCGCCGCCGCCGCCCGGCGCCGCCGCCCCCCCCCTCCCCTTCGGGAGGCCAAAATGGTGCCCAAATCTGGGCAAAACGAATGATTAGGGCATCCTCGCCGAGGCCGTTTTGGCATTCTCGCCGCGGCCTCTTGGAGCATCTGGGGTACCTCTGGCGCTTTCCGCTGGCGTCTCGAAGGTAGTTCCAGCGGCGTTCTCCGCCGGTGTCTGGAAGCTTGTGGCGGCGCGCGTGGCACGGGGGAAAAAATGCCCCAGTGCGACCCTACCTGGAAGTTGGAGCCCCTAGGAAAGCAGCAGTAGTTGCTATGCTATGCCATGCTATGCTGCGCTATGCTATGCTATGCTATGATGCGCTGCGCTATGATGTGATATGCTAGGATATGCTATGCTAAGCTTTGCCGTGTCATGCTGCGCTGTGCTATGCTAAGCTATGCTATGATATGATATGATAGTATATGTTGCGCTATGCTATCATGTGCTATGCTATGCTATGCTATGTTGCGCTGTGCTATGCTATGCTATGATTGGCTATGTTATGCTAAGCAATGCTATGCTATGCTAATGCAGCGCTATGCTAAGCTAAGCTAAGCTAGCCTTCTAGGCAGAGCCTGGGTAGGGAATTACACCCGTGCGAACGCTTCACTTTGCTGTCGCTGCTTTTGCTTTGACTTTGTGTTGCTGCTTTGCTATGCTCTGCTATTATATGATGTGCTGTGCTGCGCTGCGCTATGCTATGCTATGCTATGCTATGCCCTGCTATGCTGCGTTATGCTATGCTATGATATGCTGGGCTATGCTATGATATGGTGTACTGCGCTGTGCTCTGCTATGCTAGAGCTCAGCGAAACTAAGATGAAGGTAAGCTAGGCTAAGATAAACCTGATCTAAGATGAAGCTAAGCTAAGCTAATATGAAATAATCTAAACTCAGATGAGATAAAGAACGCTGAGCTAAGGGGACGCAGCTGGGGGAACCGCGGGGCGGGTGCCGGGGGGGCCGCCCGGGGCGGGTTGCACTGCCCAGCCCCTCTAAGAAAGAGGGTAAGAACCCTCTAGGCAGAGCCTAGGTAGGGAAAAAGTTGGGCACCTCTGGGGGGTCTCTTGGGACCTCTTGGCCTCTTGGAGTTTGGAGGTCTCTGAGGGGAGGCATCCTGGGCGCCTCTCGGGGGCCTCTTGGGCCATATTGAGGCCATCTTGTGACTCTCGGGGCCTCCCGGGCGCTTCTTGGGGCCATCTTGGAGGAGATCGATCAATCGAGGGGGGGCGTTAATTGGCGCCCCCCCCCCCCCCCCCCAGGGGGCCAAACTGGGTCCAACACCGCTGTGGAACCAATGATTTGGGCTTCCTCGCCGAGGCCGTCGCGGCATTCTCGCCGAGGCCTCTCGAAGCATCTTGGGTGCATCTGGGGGGGCCTCTGGGGCCTATCAGAGGGTAAATATGGGGCCTCCTGGGGGCTTTTTGGGCGCCTCTTGGGGCCATCTTGGGGCCATCTTGGGACCTCTCGGGGTTTCCTGGGCGCTTCTTGGGGCCATCTTGGAGGAGATCGATCAAACGGCAGGGGGGCTTCGAGTGGGCCCCCCAGGGGGCCAACATGGTGCCAAAACCTTAGTGCAACCATGGATTTTGGCTTCCTCGCCGAGGCCGCTTTGGGCGCTCCGACTCGGACTCGGGGAACTTCCTGTCCAGGTCCATCGAGAGGGGGCAGGGGGAGGGGCGAACCCCTCCCCGAAGGGGAAGAAGGAGGGGGTGGAAGAGGAGACGCTCTAGACCACCGACGCCCAGAGGACGGCTGGCGGGGTTCTTTTGTCCACGGAGAAGTAGCAGAGGGTCTGTCGCGCTGTCAGCCTTCGGCGTCGCGGCAGCCTCGTCGGGTCGAGGGTCAGTCCGCCCTGGGCCCCTCCCTGCACTCTTGCCAGGTGCGCGACAAGTCGCCATGAGGGGGCATGGCGATATCCTCGTGGTTAGGCGCCTCGAAAAGAAGGGGATGCAAGCACTCGCAGCCCAGTATCGTCGCGGAGACGTTAAAGTCATCGTTGACGACCCGAGCGACGACGATTGTCACGGCGGGCTTGGCCGCGGCGGCAGTGCCAGTGCTGTTGAGCGCGTCGACCTGTTTGGCATGCCCGATGATATGATCCTCATCCCGCCGAGGGCGACAGCGCCGGCCGTCTGCGCAGCTATGAATCACGGCGGGCGCTCGCGCTCAGAATGCTTGCCCCCTTGGCCTTGGGGCGGCTGCGGCGAAGGCCGACGTGGCGAATTATCCATTCGCGCGCGGACGACGCATCGGCGATGCATCTTGATCCAGGGGCCATCCTTCTGCGCGCGCGTCCGCCGCCCCAGAGGTTCTCGACATTTTCGAAGAAAGACCTTTTACATCCTTGCTGCACCTGGCTCCCGACGGCGAAGAAGAAGTATGCGCGCAGCTGCGTTGTGCAAAGTGCTCGCTCCAAGGTTTCTCGAATTTGTTCGGCATCCCCGTCGCGGATTCGTTGCCCGGGTGAAATGTTGACCCCGGGGAACCCCCGAGGAGAGGGGGGGGTGCCAGGGGGGGGGGGGGGGGGAGGAGGTGGGGAGGAGGAGGAGGAGGAGGAGGAGGAGGAGGGGGGGAGGAGGAAGGAGGAGGAGGGAGGAGGAGGGGAGGAGGAGGAGGCAGTAGGGAGGAGGAAGGAGGAGGAGGGGGGAGAGGAGGAGGAGTCGGAGAGGAGGAGGAGGAGGAGGAGGAGGAGGAGTCGGAGGAGGGGGAGGAGGAAGAGGAGCAGCCTCATGTTCGCGCGGCGCTTGCCAGCTGGCGGGCCGGCTGGGCCAGGCGAGTTGAGTGGACCTCGACCTTGTTGGGCCCATTCTGATGCGAAGTCCACCCCCTCCCCAGTAAGCATTGAGCAGGGGGTGCCCTGTCGACGTTGCGTCGGTGCCCCGGTGCCCCATCGGCGCCTCGTCTGCGCTCGGCGTCTCTGAACAAAGCTGCGCGAAAGGTGTCTCAGATCTCACGCGCCAAAGTAGTTTTCAATCGATGTCAAGGCCGGCCCGGCTATCGACGTCACTGTGGTTCGCCTGGCCGCTCACTCCTTCGATCTCACATTCAACCTTGCAACGTATGCCCAAACATACCGCATCGATCACAACCGATTCACCGATCTAGGTTACAATTGATATCACAATCGATCGCCATATTATTTCCACGGTGGTCAATGTGCTCAATCTCACCTCGCCCGGCTGATCTCACTATCGGTTTGGCATTCGATATCGCAATCTCTCTTGCGATCGCTTCCAAAGTCGATCGCGCAACGGATCCTACATCCTACATTACATTCGATAATCAACAGAGCTACCGAATATTTTCGATCCCCGAAGCGAATGATCAATCTCTGCATTGGCGTCGACGTAGGTAGCGATATCACTTCCGAACTCCGTCGATCTCGCAATCGACGTCCAGGGGCACTGGCGCCGTTGGAACATCAGACGCACCATCAGGACACCGCGGGGGCACATATGAACATGCCCCCTTGCTCCCCGAATCACTTCATCGCCCGATGGGTTGATGTTGCCGTGTCGTGATGCATTCAGCATCAGCAATGCGTGACACCATGGGCCATGGGTATACACGTATACACTGCGACTGCATAGTATACGCGTGCATGTATTATTTGGTTTGCATTAGCACATGCATACGATGTGCAATTTCGCACGCGCGAAATGAAGGCGCCACCAGATGCATGCAGTAGGCGTGCGACGACGTGTTATCCGTTATGACTACCAGCATTAACTTGCCATATCACGTGTCACGCACCAATTGCAACTCAACCGCAATTCACGCGCACGTGCCATCTGCATTTCATATATATATATATACACATATATATATATATATATATATATATTTGTATGGTATAATATATATATATATACATACATACACACATGTATATATATATATGTATTCATCTATACACAATACGTGCTCTCAAGTGTTCTGGCATCCTGCGAGTTTGCGTTGCGTTGACTTGCGTTGCAGATTGCATATGTCGCAGGCGTTCACGGCTCTCGCGAGGCCGGGCCGCGCCGCGCACCCAGGGGGCGTTTGCTGATGGCGCCATGGCGGCAGCGAGGTCCGGCGGCCGGCGCCCGCGGGGGGCGGGGGGGGGCTCGGCCGGCCGGCCGGGCGGGCAGCTCAGGCAGGCGGCGCGCGGACGAAGGGCGCTTGTTTGATTTCAGTTTTCCCTTTCGCGCCCTCAACGACACATCAGCAGCAGGAGGGGGGCCGCGGCAAGCGGCCAGGGAGAGCGGGGGGGCCCCGGCAGGGCGAAGAGAATGGGCATGGGCGGCGGTCGACGAGAGAAGCCCGCAAGGAGAAGGACGCTCGTTTTCAGTTCTCCGTTTCGCGCCGTCAACGACACAGCAGCAGCGCAGGGGCGATTGCGAGCGATTCGTTCCGCCATGGTCGCGCGGTTGCGCGTTGTTTTGCTGTTGCTTCGCGCGGGCTTGTGTTGTGTCATTTGCTGTGGGTTTGCGCCGTTTTCGTGCGTTTTATGTCACTTCTCGCTGTTTTTGTTTATGTCGCTTTGCTTTGCATCGTTTTGGTTCGCTTCGGTTGCATTCGCTTTGCTTTTGCTTCGGGTTGGTTCGTTTTGCGTTGCGCTCGCCCCGTTTCATCGCGTTTTATGCGTCGTCGTGTCCGACGTGTCCCTTTTGGTCCATTTGGCGTCGTATCGGCGTGTTTATTGCGAGTTTGTGTCGCGTTGCTTAGGTTTTCGCGTCGCTTCGTTTCGATTCTTCGCCGCGCCCGCCAATATCGTATTTGTTGCGCACATTTGTAACGAGCATGCTCCTTTTTGGCTCGTCGCGTCGCGTTGGGATACGTCTGCGGCTTCGTTCGCCGCGTTCGCGATGATTTCCGTGCGCGTTTCGCGCAACTCGCTCCCGGAGCACCGCTGGCTTGCGTTTCGCGTTTTTTCGTAGACCGAGGGCGTCGCGCGCGATCGCAGGCGATCGCAGGGCGATCGCAGGGCGATCGCCCACGCGATCGCACGCGATCGCAGGGCGATCGTAGGGCGATCGTTCCTTGGAGCCGAAAACGTAGGCACTTGCTCATATGCGTCCGTTTCGGCGGGGCGTGTAGAATTTGCTCGGGTTCTGACGCGAAAAGTGCGTTTTTCTGCGGCGTCGGCCAGTCCGAACCGTCAAGGGGGGGGACTTTCGGAGGACCTGAGAATTGATGCATCCAGACCTCGAGCCTCTGGTTCGCGGCTCGTGGCTCGCCGCCTCTCCTGCCCCTCTTCTTCAGTATCGGCCCTAAGGCCGTGGCGTGGACATTTTGACTCGCGCCGTTCAGGCTGCTCGGGCGTGACTCCGAGGGTCCGAGTGCCGTTTCCGGCGCGACTCCCAGGTGGGCTCAGAGCTCAGCTCAGAGCCCATGTCGGGGAGCCCTTGGGCAAGAGCGGCCGAGTTAATCTTCGACGGCGACGGCGATGGCGCCGGCAATTTTTCTTCTAGCGGTTCCGAGGGCGATCAGGCGTCTCTGATGTTTCGCCCCGAAGACCGCCTTTCGACGCGGACTTCTCAGCAGCGCTCCTCCGCGACGTGCAACCTCGATGGCGGGGTCGCCGCGGGGGCCCAGGCCCCTTCCAAGAGGTCCCTGAAGACCTTTGACTTGAGTGACTGGCCCAGCTTCGTCCAGGCAGCTTCTGATTTGCATATCGAGGGAGGCGATCAGATGAGGCCCCTCACGGTGGTGCCTTTGCAGCGGCTCGGCGCAGAGGCCCCCTGCCTTCGCCGACTCGGCAGCAAGCGCAAGAGGGTTCTGAGCGCAGATATCAAGAGAAACGCTTCCCTCATCCAGTGCGAGACAGACGGCTTGCACTCGCAGAAGCTCGAGTACTTCTGCCCCGACATCCGCGACTTGATTGGCCCCATGGGCCCCCGCTCCAGAGCCAGCGACCCATGGTCCGCCGTGAAGGACGAGCCCATTCATTGGCAGAGAATCGCGAGGTCTCTTCCGGGGGGCCGCCCAGATCTCTTGGTCTGAGGCTTCCCTTGCCAGCCGTTCGCGGCGGCTAGATCCAGGGGGGGGGGGGGCCAGGGGCGGGGTGGGCTCTCGCCCGAAGTGCTCGACCGGGGAGGCCATCCGGAAATGCGCCCAGGAGACGCGCCCTGTCGCGTTCCTGCTCGAGAACGTCACCGGCATGAACGAGGCAAGGGGCGGCTTCAGGGCCCCGCTCCAGGACTTCTTGGGCCAATTTACGAAGCCCGGCGGCTACGTCTTCCAGTCCTACTCCGAGGGCATCGCCCCCTGGTTCGATTGCGCCTTGCGCGACAGGTGACAGGCGCTGAATAGTTCCGCTCTCTTGGGGGGTATGGGGGTAGGGGTAGACCCCCTCCTCCTCCCCCCACTCCTCCTCCTCCTCCTCCTCCTCCTCCTCCTCCTCCTCCTCCTCCTCCTCCTCCCCCTCCTGCTCCTCCCCCCCCTCCCCCTCCTCCTCCCCCCCCTTCCTCTTCCTCCGCCCTGCCCTCCACCCATCCACCAGCCCCCTTCCCCTTCCCCTTCCCCCCCCCCATTCCCCCCTCGCTTCCTCGTTCCCCTCCTTTGCTCCTCTTCTTTCCTCTTCTTTCCTCTTGTGCCTCCTCCTCCCCCCCCTCTTCCTGTCCTCCTTCTTCCCCCGCTTCCCCTTCTGCAACTCGTCGCTCCTCCCCCCTCTCCCCCTGCCCTCTCTTCCCCTGGTGCCCTCTGTTGGCCCGCCCCCCTCCGCGCGGCCGCCTGCCCCAGGTGCTTCATCGTGGGGCGGGGCTCCCGCGCCCGCTCCCTGGTCGACATCGGCAGCGTCGTCGACCTGATCAGGGCGGCGCGCTCTTCCCGGTGGTCTGCCCCGCCCCCCCTGCGCGCTGGAAGGGCGCCATCGCGCGCGGAGGCCCTGACTTGGGCGCCAAGCTCGAGGAGGCTCGCCACCTCGGGCCCGGGCCCACTAATAGTTTCTGCGTTATCCTGACTCGTGACTCTGACCTCTGGCTCCGAGCGCCTGGCCACATGGCGCTTTGCGCGCCCCCACAAGCCAATCAATGACCCCCCGCCCCTGGGAGTTGTTTGGGGGATGGATTCAGTCTGGGTGCCCTGTGGGCCTTAGTGGACCAATCTTTGGATCTTGTGACTTGTGAGATCGTAAGTATGGGCCTTCTGGGGGCCTCCTCCGGGCCCTGGTTGGCATCGTGCCTCGCGCCCCGTAGCGTCGCGGGGCATAGTGCGCAGTGCTGAACGGCTAATTGCTATCTCGGGGTCTCGGAGGCCATCGACTATCGATCAACGAAAAGGGAGGCATTGCTTCGCCCCCTTCTTCCCCACTCAGATGCCAGAGGCGTGACACATGGGCGCTTGGGGTCGTATAGGCTCTTGGCTCTTGGGCCGTTCCTAGGGCCCTAGGGCCTGGGGGTTCTTAGGGTATTCGGGCAGTCCTGGATCCTGGTGCCCTTCTTGGCCCCCGGCTTTGGGGGCCCGAGCCTCGGGGATTTTCTTTGGGCCTGGGGCTTGGGGGTCTGAGGGCCATGGTCTGCGGGGTGCCGCGACCTCGGCGTTAGGCAGATCGGCAGGGTGAGCAGGGGGCCCAGGCGCCAGCCGCGCGCGCAGCCGAATCGGAGGATTGCCCGTTGAGACGACCCCATCAATGCAGACCTCAGACCTGAAGGGTCAAAGATCGAGGAGGTTCGACGCTTTCGGCCGGAGGACCTTGGCGCCCCAGGGCGCCCTGCGTCGCCGCGGCCGGGCGCGGCTCGGGAAAACTGGCGCGTTTGAACATTGCAGATACCAGGGGGCCGTTCTTGACATCATGCATCTCGACGCCGTGGCCGAACTGGGCCCCTGGGGGGCGGGGGCCGCCGCAATCTCGCCGCCGCCTTTCCAACGCCGCCACCCGGGTCGAGGGCGGGCGAGGACGGGGGGGGTAGAAGGCGCGGGCGAGGTGGACGTCGTCAGCAGCCCCCAGCGACGCGAGGGGGGGAGGGGTGGAAGGCGAGGTCGAGGCCCTCGAGGCGGAAGGAGGGAGGGCGAGGCAGGGGGGGGGACGGGGGGGGCATGGATGGAGGAGGAGGAGGTTCCGCCCTCCGTCCTCGCTCCACCCCCACCCCCCCCCCATCCTTCCTCGCACCCTTCACAAGTACTCAGTATGAATCCTCTTTCCCCGATGACGGTTTGAAAGTGCTTCGCCCCCCCCCCCCCCCCCCTCCGCGCATTGTTTTTTACGCGCAGGTTTCCCCGGAGTTGGGTTTTCGCTTGCACTTTTTGTTAAAATGCTGCTCTCGCTGAGGCGCCGGCCTCGTTGTCGGGCCCCGCTCGTTCCGAATCGCGCTGCCGCTGCAGCGCTGGCATCATTTCCGCGCTTCCGCTCGTTCCGAATCGCGATCCCGCTGCAGCGCTGGCGTTATTTCCCGTGCCATGCCGCGGCGTGCACTGCAGTGCTAGGTTGATACTACGCTTCGCGGTGCTTTCTACGCCATGCTACGCCGTGCTCTACAATACATCGCGCACTTTTGTTCAGGGATTGCCCTGCTCGACATCCGACTGCACGAGCACAGAGCGGATCTACGCCATGGTAAGGGATGGGAAGGGGGGGGGATGTCAGATATGACGCGAGCGCACCTAGCTTGCCCTTTCCCCCTCTCCCCCTTCCCTCCCTCGTCGCCCCTCATCGCCCCGCTTCTCCTCTCCCGTGATTTTTCGGTCTTTCTTCTACCTTCTCCCCCTCATCAAAATATCTCAAAGATCAAGTTGATTTGATAATTGTCGCAGTGGAGCCCATGATTGGAAATGCAGCTGCATTCGATTTTCAAGATGTCAGCAGCGAGGAGACTTTACACAACAAATCGGTACGAGCAGGTGGTAAAGAAGGACCAGTTCTCCTCAACATTATGCTTGAAGCAAAATGGGGGTAGATTGCTGAACTATGGGATTCTGTTAACTTTAACTTTGGAGTTCGATTGGAAGGAGACGGAACGCACAGGGCACTGGTCAATCATTCATGTGGTCGTGTTATCGACTTCAGCAAACCACGTGAATCAGATGGTGGGTATGATGACTGTGGCGCTCAGACGTGCTGGGGTGGACTGGAAGATTGAGAGCTTGGAGTACCTCGTTTTTGGGTTAACACACAATCAAGGTGCGCAATCCTTGACATGTGAACTGGGAGATGAGATCTGCATGCGGGCTGGGGACCCTGGCCTATCTCGACAGTTACGTGGTGTTATTATTCTACCGAGGAAGGATGCATGTGATATATTGGGGTTTAAGTTCGCGACGAGCCCGAAGGATTTTCATGCAGTGCGGCGCCGCATTGATGCGGGCGGGCGTTTTTTTTTTTTTTTTTTTTTTGGATCTATGGAGTCTTATCGATCGCGGGCGGTGGCTATGATAGAAAAACATGGACGTTGCCAGAACAGAGTCCAACAGATTGTATGTCACGGCTGTGCGGGATGGAATTGTTGTGGACATGTGCTTGACATATTGCGAAGTTTCGAAGGGAGACGTTTTAACATGATGCGGGGGTCGCACAAGAAGGATACGGACACATGGGGGGAGTTCAGGGATCGGAGCACCGCCGGGCCCAGGGAGATGTTCAGAGAGGGGGGATTCAAGACGCTTGTGGAGAAGCCGCGGGATATAGCTTTGGCTATGCTGTAGAGGTTTCCCAATGTAAGTGCGACGTGCCCACCGCGGTACATAGTACGTCATGGCAACAGACATTGCGTGTGATGCTACATGTATCGGGGGAGTGGACGCGCAGAGAGATGCCGCGGTGGCGGGGGCGACCCAAGCAGCGTCGACGGAGGGACGTAGACGGCTCCGCGGCAGACCACGGATCGTTGCAGGGGGTGGCATGCATCGTTTGAGAAGTGGAGGTCCCTCCTGCGGTGCGATGCCCGTGTAGATCCGACGGACTGGGGGGGGGGGGGCTTGTGGGGCACAGCAGACAGGTGCCCAAAATGCAAGATATGTTTGTGCTGAGGGATGAGGAGGTACGGATTGGGGGGCTTGCGAAGATACCGACAATTCATGAGCTGGCCAGACGTCTTGCACTTATACACGAACCAACTACGATATGGGACCCTGGGATGGAGGGGATTGCTTTTGAAATGTGTGGAGACAGTAGGACGGTGGTGCAATGGTTGAGGGGGGTCGAGGCGTGTGGCAACAAAGTGCGCGCTGAGCGGATTGCCAGGATTCACAATATTATGTGTGATATGTGTGAACAACATAATCACGATGCCCTACCTATGGAAAGGACCTCTGTACGCCGATGAGCTGACACACCATGCGAGGGAAGGAAATTGCTACATATTTTACAAGCATGACTATATCGAACACAATAAGACAAACATTAAATACATCAGAGGGCGCTGGGGCGGCGGCGTGAGTCGCGAGGGTGCCGCAGGAGGCCACTGGATAGAAGTTGCTCCAGGGAATGGCCTGTGGACAGCCGTGTGCTCTGAAGCCTACATGTTTGATTGGGGCTCCACTGCGACGGAAGCAGTATTTTCTGCTGCCGAGCGCCTGCGCACAGGCGTCGAGCATAGCGTTGAAGAAATTTCCTTTGCAAAGCGGAGGAGGCGGATTTAACTGGCTCTAGCCTCTAGGTTTGGGCGCTCGCGCCCTGTGTAGCCTGGCCAATTCAACAATTCTCCTCGTCCTCTTCCCCCCCCTCCTCCTCTTCCTCCTCCTCCTCCCCCCCCCCCCCTCCCCCCCATTCCCCCCCCTCCTCTCTCGCGGTCTTAGCGCCCCCCCCGCCCCCCCCCCACCCCCCCCCGGGCGCGCCCGGCGAGGGCTGCGGCTGCCAATGACTGCTTCCACCAGCGGCGATCTCACCTACGCCCCTCTCCCTCGCCCCCCTCCCCCCATGCCCTTTCCCCCTTCCCCCCCCCTTCCCCCTCCCCCCCCCCTCCCCCCCTTTCCCCCCGCCCCCCCCATCCCTCCCCCCCTCCTCCCCCCCCCCCCTTCCCCCACCCATCCCTGGCCCTCATTCCCTTCCCCCCGCGGCGTCGCCCCCCCCCCCCCCCCCCCCCCCCCCTCCTTTCCCCCCGCCATGCCCGGGGCCAGAATCCGTAGTGCATAGCGCCCCAGTGCGCAGTTGCAGAATGCATTGCGCGCAGGCGCCATCGTGCTCCAGTTGCCCATCGTTACCCGGTGCCGCGGCACCTTGTTGCGCAGCGCCGAGGACTTAGTAGCGTCATACTGCGCTTAATATTGCGATTGTGGCCCTGCGTGGGCGCGCGCGGGCGCGGCCCGGCGCGCGCCCCACCGCCCCCGCGCGTGGCTCGAAGTGGCGCGGTCTCGCTCGTCCGAGAGCTGCTCAGTGGAAGCCGCTAGGAGCCCTGTGGCCATGCCTCAGAGGGGCGGCGTCGCGTGGCCTCTGGCTTCCCACGAAGCGCGAGCGTCGGCGCCGTGATCGCAGTGCCGCGCCGCGCCAGCACACGCGCCTAACTTGCTCTTTGCTCGAATGAGCGAGAATGACAAATATGCGCGTGTATGAATTTGTAGATCTATGCATGCATGCGCAGCAAATTATATGTGAACATGTATGCAAACATGCACGCGCGCGCTGTATATAGATCGTGGTATATACATTGCACTGCACAGTGCGACGCGTGCAACGCAGTGCGCAATCGCGCAATTCAAGCCGCCGCCCCGCTGCCTGCCGCCGGCCGGGGAGGGCTTTCCCACGCGGGTTGTTGGGGGGGCCTTGCCCGCGCGGTTTCCGCGCAACGCCGGCGGCGCCGATCGCGAAGGAAGAGGGGGCCGTCGCGTTCGTAGTAGTAATCGTGGTCGTCGTGTTCGTTGTCGTTCGTCGCGAGCGCTGCCCTCGTGTTCGCCGCGTATTCGTCGGCGCCGTCGTCGTCGCAATCGCTCTAGTCAATCATTATAGTCGTCCTTCGTCTCTTAGATGCCATGGCGCGGCTCTTCGATCGCGGCGGGAATCCACTCGGTCGCCAGGCGACGCCTTGGAAGCGCGACGACAGCGCCAGCGACGGGCGCCAGCGGGGGCGCCCGCGGCAGAGCCGGCGGGGCCAGCGGACTGAGACGCCGCAGACGCCTGATGGCCCGCAGCCCGCGGCGGCACCCAAGTGCCAGCTCGCGCTCGGGGCGGGCGAGGGCATTGCCGCGGGCGCCCGGGGCCCGCGCGCGCGAACGCCCGACGTCGGAGCGCGAAGCGCCGCCCGCGGCACCTGGGGCGCTCGCGGCAGCGTCGGCGCGAGCCAGTGGGGCCAGCGCCCAAGCGCTCCGCCGCCGCAACCTCGGTGGGACTTGGGGCCTCGCCTCGGAGGCGTCGGCGGCGTGTTCCCGACGTTGAACGCATCGCTCAGCGTTCAGTCTGCGTCGCCCATTATCGCCATTGCCCCTTGTCATCTGCCCGCGACGCAATCCACGATCTCTCATTCCCGCGCGCGTCTGGACTTATGCCAATGCCGAAATTCGCGCGGGCGTCGTCGCATCGCGCGTCCGCAAGTCCATCCACCGTGGTCAACAGGGCTCCGTTGTTTCTACCCTCCCCAGTTCGAAGTTCACATTTCAAAAGACACAGCGCGGGCACCGCGAAGGAGGGGGAGGATTGGAAGGAGGGGGATGAGGTGGAGGGGGGGGGGGGGGGCGGGGCGGCGAACGCCGCGGAAGTCAGGCAGCGCCGTTCTTGGCGGTCGGATCCAGCCCTGCCCCGGCCCGCGCGGCATGCGCAGAGGATTGCGGCGGCTCGCCGTTGACGCAGCAGCCGCGAGGGCCGCCGCGCGCCCTGCGCCGCGAGCGGACGACGCCGACGCGGCCTCGGCGGGCGGCCAAGACGACGGCGGCGCCGCGAATTTCTTCGGTCGGGGTTGCGCTGGGCCACTTCGGCACGGCTTATATTGCGCGCTGATTTCTGTTGCGCGCCGCGCCGTTGCGCGCTGGCGTTGCGAACGCTGAATGTTTGCAAGTTGCTTCAACGAGCTTTCACCGCTGATGTCTGTGGCGAGGCGCGTTCGCCCTTGGCCGTGGCCGTTTGCCATCATTGTTCTTTGTTCTCTGTTCTCTCTCGCTGCCACTCTGCCACTGCCGCGCGCTCCCTTGCGCCCCTTGCCCCCCCCCTGCGCCCCGATTGGGGGGGGTGGTCGCAGAGACGCGGGGGCCGATCGTTCCACGGCCGCACTTTCTCCCGTTGCAGTTTCTCGCTTTTCTCGCCGCGCTGTCTCGCGGCCCCCCCGGCGGCGCTTTCTCGCCGCGCTTCTCCCGGCGCGCGGTTTTCTCGAGGCGCTTCCTCGCGCCCTTCTCCTCGCCGCGCGCCCGTGTCTAGCGCGGCCCCCCCCGCGCTCGGCGCCTTCTCTCGCGCGCCGGCAAGTCCGCAACGTCTCCCGCGGCGCGCCCCAATCTGCCCGGCGTTTTTCACAGCAGGATCTCGAACGGAACTCCAAGCGCGCCTCCGCGATCCCAACGATTTCCACTACGCAGACGCCAACGCCCAGTGCGATGCGACAATCGATGCGAAGTACGACCGTTGTCTCAGAACAAGTCTCGACGCGGGCGCTGCCGAAACTGCCGCGAAAAGTCTCGACGTCTCGGAAGAGGCCTCGACGCCTCGAAAGAGCTCTCGCTAGAGGACTCGACGTCCCGAACGAGGTCTCGACGTCTCGAAAGAGGTCTCGACGTCTCGAAGGAGGTCTCGCAAGAGCTCTCGAAAGAGGTCTCGCCGTTTCGGAAGAGGTCTCCAAAGAGGTCTCGCCGTTTCCGAGGAGGCCTCGAAAGGGGTCTCGCCGCCTCGAGGGAAGTTTCGCCAGAGGTCTCGATGGCTCGGAAGAAATCTCGAGCTCAAGCGCGGGTCCCGCAGCGTCTCGCATGACATTCTGGCGTCTCACTTGCCCTGCCGACGTCCGGATTTTTTGCAATGCCCCCCTGCCCCTCCCTCACCGATTTCCGGATCTCTGCGAAATCCCCCCCCCTCTCCCCGCCTTGCCGACTTCCGGACCTCTGCGCCCCCCCCCCCCCCCTTTGCCGACTTCCGGACCTCTGCGAACTCCCCCCCCCCTTTGCCGACTTCCGGGCTTCTGCGCCCCCCCCCCCCGCCCCCTTTTGCCGACTTCCGGACCTCTGCGAACTCCCCCCCTTTCCCCCCGAGGCCTTCGCCGACGCCCCGATTTCCAGATTTCGGCAAATGCGCCCCCCCCCTCCCTCCCTCGCCGACGCACCGACCCCCCCCCCTCCCGATGCCCAGATTTTTGCAAAGTCACGCCCGGCCCCCCCCTCGCCGACGTCAAGATTTTTGCGAAGTCCCCCCCTGCCCATCGCCGCCGTCTGGGCGCTTGCAAAGCCCCCCCCCCCCTCCTTCACCGACGCTTGAACATCCGGCAACGTCCTTTTCGCCCGCCTCGCCAGCGCCCGAATTAATTGTTGCGCAGCCCGCCCGCCCGCGCACTCGCCGACGTCCGGATTTCTGCAAAGTCCCCCCAATCCCTTCTTCGCCGACATCCAGATTTTTGCAGAAGTCTCAGAGGCCCTCTACCGCCGCCCCCCATTGCCGACGCCGAAGTTTTCGCAGAAGCCCCATCCACCCTCCGCCTGCCGCCCCCCCCCCCGCATCATTTATCCCAGAGCGCATGCGCCGCCCCCCCTGCCGACGTTCGGCGTGGCGTCGCGGGAGAGCCTCGTCTGGCATTTCGTCTGCCCCCCGCCGCGGCGCATGGCCGCGGTCGCGGGCGGGCGGGTCTCGGCCCACGGCCTGAGCGCCCTCGGACGACTGGCGCGCCCCTAGGGCCTAGGGCCTAGGGCCGAAACTCGCAAGCGGGCGCGACCCCCCCGCTTGGGGCCCAGCCCAGCCCAGGCCCTGGGCTTGGGGGCCTGAGGGAGTAAATATGCTCCTCTCCGCCTCATCCTAATATTGCTTATCATACTGCTTGCCTTGCAGCGCACTGTCTGACTATCACTGCGGTACCATCCCGCAGCTGTTTGTGCTCGAAGGTGAAGAAGGAGCGTGCCGCTGTGCGTCCGCGCGCGGGCGTCGGCCGGCCGGCCTCCTCCCTGACTATGCCTGGAGTGCATTTGCTTACCGGTAGTTTGTCTCATCGATGTCTTTACCCGTGCCCTCTACCATTGAGCAGAGTGAACGTGAGGTCTTAAATCCTTTTCTTCATCTTGCCCCGATTCTCAGAGGAAAGACTGGCTATCAGCCGAAGCCCGCGACATAGTCGCTACGGGTATGAGCTGTGATGAGACAGATGAATTGTCCGTCACTTCGCGAAACGCTGAACGGCAAGTTGTACAACGTGACGGACAAGAGCTACAGGAGAGGGGCCCGGGGCAGGGCCGCCGACCCTGTTGTCATATCGCCACTCGGGTCTCTCGGAGAAGAAGTAGTGGAGAGGTTGTTGACTTGTCGGAAGAAGATTCTCCTTCTCGATTCCCGATCGGCGATCGCGAACAGACCCCAGACCCGCAGAGACGGACTTCATATCAGCAAGAACTAGACGAGGAGCATTTTCGTTTTTTACCGCTGAATCCTCGGAAACAATAAGTTCCAGCCCGATTGCTACACAGACTATTGCGCCGGCCGCTGGCCAAGCCAGTGGGTCGGGGGAAGCTCGCGAGTCCAGAGGCGCGTGCCCCACCGTCCCAGACGGACGGGGAAACACGAGTGGAACTCATCCCACCCCAACAGCATTGAACGGACAGTTCGGCCAAGATAGTGACGAGCCACTCGATAGAGAACACGAGATAAAATCCATGGAAGATTTTGAATATGCCAACGAAGGAGTTTCTTTGAGCCGAGAGTTGTCCACGATAATGGACGCGGACCACCCCGCCCAAGGCGAGAGGTGGTCCCGCGGGCAGAACACGATGGACTTTGACCAAATGGATGCCCTGGAAAAAGCGTTTGCTGAACCAGATTCGGATGTTGATGTAAGTGGCCTGACGCCTCAGGCGGTCGAGGTTGAAATCGGACATCAATCTCAGGCGAAGCGCGATGGGGGCCCACAGGGCGGACTCCTGCGCCTCAATTGAAAAAGCAAAGGAATGAGGATTACGATTTGAACGATTCACCGCTTCTGGAAGGATTATATCGTTCTGCTGTCGCCTCAGGCGATTGGCAACCCTCAATACGGGCTGTGGTTGATGACGACGAAATGGTTGAACATCCAGCTTCGTTTAATGAGCTGATAAGACAGGATGAAAGGGATGAGGCGCTTCGGGAGGTGCCAAAACCGCCAGAATGCACGTGCGCGCGTCCTAGATCGAACGCTTCGAGTAGGGGGAGACCCAAGATACCAAGGTCAGGAGCTCGGTCTGCTCCAAGGAGCAACAGTATTATATCCATGCTTGAAACATGCTGGAACTGGGGTCCCGACTGCGCGCCACAGGCGGAGAGCAGATGCCCGGGGAGAGCCCACGAGCCAGATGGAGCCTGTAGGTGTCCAGTGTGTAAGAGTTGCCCGGATGTGTGTCCCAATTGAAGCAATCAATGGTTGCGTGTAGATTGCCTTCCCATGAGTGAGCATAATTGCACATATCTTCTCATGCAAGCCGTGCAGGATCAGGCTAGATTTGTTGAAGCTAAGACTCAGCAGGAGTTCCTGGCGCGCGAAGTGCAGCGGGCCGAGAGGGCTCGACTGGATCAGGAAGAGATGGCCGCAACCGTCGAGGATGTTCAGAAGACGTTCGAGGCTGAAAGACTTGCCCTGGCCAAGGCTGCCAGAGAGCGGGAACGGGAGCTGGTGGAACAAGCGTGCCATCAACCCGTGGTCGCAAAGCGGCAGGCGGAGGAAGAAGCCGAGAATCGATATGCCGAGATGTTGGCTCCCGAGCGACAGGCCGTTGTGACGGCGATTAGTCAGTCTGTCGATGCCAAAACCGTCTCCGCTGCTGTTGCGGCGGCTAGAGTAGAAGGGGGGAAAATTGCTACAGCCAGGGCAGAACAAGAAACGCAGGAGTTCCATGAACAACTCAAAAATGCCAGGCGGGAAATATCTAATACCCAAATTGCAGCTGCGAAGAGAGTCGATCTGATAAATACACAACGAGAAGACTTCAGATAGCATGAAAATGCCAGAGCATCCCTTCAGCATGTGCAACAAACCGACATCACGCGCCCATTGGCTAAGCCGACTGGGGAAAATTAACGACCTTTGCCAGCGGCTCAGCCGTCCGGCGCGTTGTCCTCGCGAGAACAATTGGACTTGATAACCTTGGGAAGCGCGGCGCCGCCTGTGCTAAAAGTGAGGGCGGCGCATCGACCGCAGCCCGCGAATGGGTTTGACGAAGAACGATGTTCAGTTTGTACGAACCCGAAAGTGGAGGAACGTGCCACTTGTGGAATGCCGAGCTGCAAGGATCACTTCGACATGAATACGACAAGATGTTCGACATGCACTCAAATAAAGAGCTTGCCAGCCGAACAGGAGAAGTGGGACGAGCAGTGGAGAAGACACAGTGCCGATAATGACTTCCGGGCCCAGCAACAAAAGCTCCTTGACGAATGCAGTGCGCAGAGGATGAGGGAGCAAGCTGAAGGACAAATTTGAATAAGTTCAAAAGGGTCGGTTGTTGACGCTCAGGATCGAAACGAGACTCTAGCACCCGCAGCTGTATCAGAAAAAGACGTGATGAAGCTTCAAGCTATCATCGCTAAGCCCTTCCCACATGGTGAAACAGAACAGGGCAAATTAATAAAGTCGAGTTTGTTTGAAATGCCTCTACTCTCACAGGATGCGCCCATAAGACCTGTCATGCAACCGCATTATACTGTCCCCGGCCCTGGAATCGAAGGTCCGGCCAAGCCTGGTACCTCCGAGCATGGTATGCCGATCAGGATGAAGCTCACAGGTGAGAGTGAAGGAAAGGGTTATGTTAAGTATCATCCGTTCCCTAGGGGCGGACCTGTGAGACCGCCAACGGCTCAGCCGTTAGGCAGAGATAAAGACCACGCGCCAGCGGCGCAGCCGCCGGGCGGGGCGGGGCAGGATAAGGACGGTGACGACAGTAGTATCGCGCCGAGCACTGACATTCAATCGGCACTAAATGATGCCTTTCGCGGTCCGCCAGAGAAGCCGCCTCCAGGGGGTCCGGGGGGGCCTGGATCCCCAGGTGGAGGAGGCGGTGGTGGCGGCTCTCCGGGCCCAGGGGGGCCATGACCCGGGGGGTCTGGATGAGAGTGCCCCTCTGGATGAATGGAGGCAAGTTGGAAACAATCAAGAGGTTGATCTGATGGTCATTCCCGATGTTACAAACATGCGGGGGTGGCAGATGCACGCGGTTCGTGCTATTGCTGGATCCTCTCCAGAGATCCAGCTAGCGCAGCGCTGGATCATGGAAGCGATGGACCCAGCTGTGGATGACCAACAGCTTAGAAATCCGGGTCGGTTCCAGCGTCTGGACATTATGATCGCCACTAATTTGATGGAGAAGCGCAGCAAAATGCGAAAGAATCATAAGTTGCCCAATGATCACATACACTTCCTTCAACAGATTAGTCGGATGGAGTTTGGCGCTCAGGTTGAAGAGAGACTCTTGACGGGGCGCGAGATGATTCGAGCCATTTGCTACTGGTGTTCCGTTCGATCGGAGTTGGGTCAGCATCGCATTTCGCGTGATATTTGTAAAGTAGTTATAGACCCTAATCACCCTGATGCTGACTTGTACCATTTCTACAATGAGTGGACAGATGTTTACCAGCAGTTATATGGTGTTCGACCTCCATCTGATGAGATGCGAGCCTCGATTCATGCACATTTCATTGAGCAGTGTAGGAAGCCTAAGAAGCTGTCCTTTGTTTGTCAAATCTAAGACATGTCTGAAGACAAACTGGGAACTGGAGTGCAGTCCTATGAGTGGCTCATGAATTATATTGAATCGTCGATGTTGCGCGATAAGGAAGAATGGAGCATAAATGTGCACGAGAGTACTCTGAATCAACGTGGTCGGCAGGCCCGATTGGGCGGAGGTGGGGGTAACGACAATGACAATCGTCGAAATGCCAACGGCAAAGCCGCTCCGGCAGAGGTAACAGCTCGACTAGGCAAACCCACAGATGTCATGAAGAGCGGATTGACTAAGGGCGAGACAACGTGCAAATATGTACGTAAGGGCCAGGCCTGCCCGTGCGCAGGCCAGGGTTGTTTTTTTTAAACATAAGAAGCCCAAGGCTGCCGCACCGGCTCAGCCGGTTGCGGGAAATAAGTCTAACGCTGCTCCAGCCCGGATCAAGAACCCCAGAGGGAGATCTGGAAAGCCCGAAGGATCAGGCCGAAAGGGGCAGAGCCGATCACAGACCCCTACGGGGGGGCGAGGAAAGGGAGCGCAGCAGAGAAATCGGAGTCAATCCAATTGATCGCGTGGGAAAGAGAGCAAGATGCCATGTTACGCTTACTCGCGAGACCCCAAGAACTGTCGCGGACCAGCCGATGGCTGCAATAAAGAACATAGAGGGTTGACTGATGCTGAGAAGCTTAAACGCGACAAGTACGAACAAGCGAAGCTTGATGCGGGGCAATATCTGGGGTACGAGCGTACTGTTAAACAAGCCAATGCCGCGGCTGCTAATGTCTCGTCGCCAGCGTGTGATGGTGGCTCGAGAGCCCCCAGCAATAACTCCGAGAGACGCAAGAAGGATGGAGACGAGAATAAAGGCAAAGGCAAAGGCAAAGACATGATCTGTCGTTCTTTCAGGGACACAAGCAAATGTTCGCGTGGCAAGGATTGTTGGTTTGCCCAGACCACACCTGGTCATCCGTGACACTGGCTCCGCACTGGCGGCTCAGCCGCCAATGCAGGAGGAATGACTGACATAATTTTGTTAAGGATACTCTTTCTTGTCTTCCTTTCTCGACGGATGTGGCGAAGTCCGCGTCGGTCAAACCGAAAGCGGGGGGAGCGGAAGATATCCACTGACCAAGTCAGCTTGGGTGCCATCGCGTGCCCCGCCCCGTTGATTCGGGGCCTCCCTGGGCAGAAACAGGCCTGACCTAAGTTTTTAAAGGCCTCTAGAGATACCAGCGGAGGAGTCTACGGGAACCCCTCCGGCGGAGAGTGTCACCACGAATGCAGGGAACAAGTCAATAATATTGTCAATATCCTTGCAAATTTCCTGTATCCTCTTCCTCGGGACGCTATCAACAAGTACTGGAGCGTCCCCCCTAGTAAGAGTTGCATCCGATCTCAGACGAATGGTCGGTGCAAGTTCCGTGTCCGATTTCACCCCTCTACTGAGGAGCCCGCCATCACTTGGAGGAAGGCGCGTCGCCACGACTTGAAAGAGTTGCCCTCAAGTGACAAAGACAGGTGGAAGTTCCCAGGAGAAATACGTCGACAGATGTCTACTCAGTCGAGGGCGTCTGCTGCAGAGGCCCTGATCAGGGCGTCAGACCTGCAAGATGAAGTCTGGCATCTCTGGTTGAGGACCGAGGAGGGGGGCGAGGGCCCACACGGCACAGCCGCTGCGGGATGAACAGACAAGGATGCTGCGTATCTTGGAGCGCTGAGTTTTATTATAGATACAGGATGTGGCTATAACCCCATAGCGGAGAGATATATCAGAAGTGCAAGCGCAATGAGATTGATTCGAAAGCTTCCGCAATCGATCACTCTGAATACTGCTGGGGGAGAGTCGAAGGCCCTCGGTTCAGTTCGCATCGCACGCCGGAGACTCCGTGCGTGATCTCGGCAGGTGAGCGGTGCATGGATCACGGCTTTAGTTTCTTCTGGCCAGCTGGCCAAAGGCCCTACCTATTGTTGCCCAACGGTCAAAGAGTGGACCTGATCGTTGAGGGCAAGATACCAGACTTGACCCTTTCAGGCAAAGAGGCGCTGGGCCAGTGGATGCGCGCGGTTGCCGCTGGGGGGGGGGGGGGCCTCCCGAGCGCTGGTGTTGCGTGACGCCAGGCGCCAAGGCAGTCCTGGGCAATGTGGAATCTGCGGGAGGCCCTCCGCCCCATGCTGTCCAGACTCGCGTGACAATAGACCTGCATACACATGAGTTGATTGGTGCCCACAGCTACGTTGACGGACGGCCGACTGAGATCGCGCCCGATTTTCCGTCTTCATTAGACTCTGCGGATGCGATCACTTATTTCTATTATTCGCTTCGAAAGGCTAGCGAAAGCGGTTAGAATCGGACGCCGACCGGCATTGCTGCCTCTAAGAGTCTCTCGACTTTGCCCTGCCACGGCCAAGCCGTTGGACAGAGCGACGAGCAGCCCGGCAAAGCCGAGGCCTGCGCAGCCGCATATAAGAGCCCTTGCTGGTACGGGGTCCCAGGATACGTGCCCAATGACATGGATCGAGGGTTGGATTCCAGCGCGTGCGACGCGGCCCCCGGGCCCGAGGAGGGTGAAGTTGGAGACGCTGACGGTGTCGACCTGGTCGACGTCGACGCACCGCCAGAAATGGACCCAGACGATGCGGAGGTTGAGGTGTCGGAGTCCCTTGCCGAGCGGCTCAAAAAAGGCCGCAGCCCCCCTGCCGCACCTGCTAATTCATACTCCCAAGAACCCATATTGTCCAGTATGCAACTGGGCCAAAGCTATCATAAAGCAGCAGCGCAAAGCGCAAAGTAAAGGGCTGAAGGTTCCCCGCCCATGCGTTAACCCCACTTCGTTTGGACACCTGACGACGATGGACCATCGGTTTGCGACCGAGCAATGGATTTCCTTGCCGCTCAGGGTGTACACGACAAGTATGCGGCTCACGTTTGTAACTTGTTATTAAACCGTAAGTCCCCGGAGGAGTAGTTAGAGTAGTGTTATACAGATGGTGCCCCAGAGCTTGCAAGGGCATGGTATGAGCTCAAGATTGCACATGATCCTACCATCCCAGGAAATAAGGAACAAAACGCCGTTGCCGAACGTGCACACGGCGCGGTACAGATGGGGGCTAGAGCCTTGTTTATGCAGGCCAGTCTCCCACCACCATATTGGACTTACGCCGTCCGATACTTCTGTCTTTGCGATAACACTAGAATCCCTGAGGAGGGAAAGTCAAGTTGGGAGCGTCGTTTTGGATGTAGATTCGAGGCACCGCTCCTTCCCTTCGGGCCCCTCGTTCGCTATGTGCCCCCGCCTGAAACCAGATTCCGGACCGCCAAGACTGGCGGAACGATGATTCCAGGGATATACTTGGGGTATGTGCACAAAGCGGGGGGATTGGTTGGACCAGATAGCTATGTTGTGCCATTGAGACAGCTGGATGGACTTAACATGGAATCAGGGCGTACACCAGAGGGTAAACGACCCACCATTGAAAAGTCTGACCAGATATACAGTAACATTTTGGATGGCACAGCCGAAGATCGATCTCCCCAGTTTCCTTTGAGGAAAGCGTACGAGCAGGCAATGACCGAAGTACGTTCTGTTGCGATCCCTCCAGCCAGAGAAGCTGCGGCCGTCCCAGACGGACCGCAGCCATTTGCAGGGATACGGTCGAACAACTTGTTCGGGGCAGATGATCCTGCTATTGTTATGCCACCGCCTTCCCAAGGAGGCGAGGGCGCCCCACATTTCGACTCGGAGGCCGATTTAGAAGATGATGGCCCTGGTGGGTTGTGTGTGGACGACGAGCCTGGGGTAGTTGACGGCAGGGATCCACGGCGAGATTCCCATCCAGAAGACAAAAAACAGAAATTGGGACTCGCGCAAATTGAGTACCGTTTGGATAGACAATCCAACTTCTCAGCGGCTAAGCCGCGCGAGAAGGTTCCCGGGAAAGGACAACTCCTTGCTCGAACAACTCAAAACCTAGATGCGATGGAATACTTCGAAGATAGGCGCATTGTTGCCGGTCTGACAAAATAATAATTAACGCAGAAACTTCCATTGACGGGTCGAAGAGAGACATGTAGCATTCGAGTTGTTCTGTATTATGATCCCGACTACGTGCCCATAACTCGTGTGTGGGTCACTGACCCAGACCCAAAATAGGGTGCCCAGTGGTTGAAAAAGCTGCCTGAATCCACCAATCCTGGGATCCATCCTGGACGATGGTTCAATATGAATCAAGCTCAACGCAGACAGGCTGTGGAACAATACAGAGCCGAAAAGAGAGGATTCTTTGGCATAGAGGACCCAGGACCCTGTCTGGCATTACTGCGTGATATAGGGTTGGATGTGGATGACCCACCGACTCCTGAACCTGCGCCCGCTGTGGCACAGCCACCGGCGGCTCGCCCGATGTCAGAAAAGACTGCTGCTTACTTTGCAGCTCATCCTGGGGCGAGAGGAGCCGCGCCGTGGGTTGCTGAGAGGTTTCGTCGTCTTGAGGCACAGCGCGGTGAAGCCGCTGCTGCAGCCATCGCACCTTCCGATGAGGAAGATTCTGACGATCATCTTTCAGACGACGAGGACATTTGGTGGAAACAGACTTGGTATGGTGGCACTATCGCCCGTGACGGGGTTCCCTTCGGCACAGTCGGTAGGGGCCCATTGTCCGGCGAAGAATCAGAGATAATCTCTGATGCAAGCCTGACCTCGAGTCCGGCGGCCGCCGCATCGCGGCGAAGCGTGCCTCGGATGCCGTTACAAGAAAGTTCGACACAAATGCTTGGCCACCGTGAAAAAGAAAAGTTTGACTTGGAATATCCGTATAACCCATCTACTGACCTCATTTCCATCATCGACGAACCTTTTCAACTTCCGAATGTCTGGCAACAGAAAGGGGTCGATGCGGCTGTCGCGCGTTCTGTATCGAAAGACGAGGCCAAAGCGAATAAAGACGCCCAAGCTGCCTTGAGAAAAGAATGGGATAGACTGCGAGACATTGGCACGTGGAAAGAAGAAGGCGTCATATAATACTCTGACGTTGTCGCCGAACTCAACGGACAGACGGCGCACTTTGGCCGGCTGGTCGCGATCCTTGTTGAAAGAACTCGGAGCTGCCACTAGGACATAAAGATCGTAAGTGCAAAGGTCGGGTTGTTTTTTATGGTTCAAGTGTGAGAGATCAGGATAAGGATGTAGCGTTGTTCCAAGAACTTCCCAGCAGTCCTGCCACAATGCAGGCTAGCAAAGCAGCCGACACCTACTGGCTATTCGAATGCCATCGTACTGAGCAAGCTGACGCCCGCCAAGCCTACACTCAGTCAAGGTTAGGCGGCACCCCAACTTGGGTATTTCTACCCCGCGATGAATGGCCCAAGGAATGGTCTCCCATGCGTAATCCCGTATGCCCGTTATTTCTCTCGCTATACGGACATCCTGATTCAGGAGGATATTGGGAACAACGTTGCGAGGGGCATGTTACAGCAAAAGACTTCGTGAACTGTAGTCCGTGGCGTAGCTGCTATTTCCATAAGGAATTGAAGCTCTTCCTGATTATTTCCCAACCATCCTGTGGTGTTGGGTCCTCGTTTTGAAGAGACGTCGCCCCGCGTTCCTCCTTCTTCCTCCTTCCTCCCCCCCCCTTCCTCCCCCCTCCTCCCCCTCCCGCACCCATTCTGGCACACCCCTCACACGTTTCGTGGCCCCATAGGGAGCTCCACCGAAGGCCCCCGCGGCTGCGCCCGCATGCGGTTCCACCCCCCATTCTGGCACACCCCTCACACGTTTCGTGGCCCCATAGGGAGCTCCACCGAAGGCCCCAGCGGCTGCGCCCGCATGCGGTTCCACCCCCCCATTCTGGCACACCCCTCACACGTTTCGTGGCCCCATAGGGAGCTCCACCGAAGGCCCCAGTGGCTGCGCCCGCATGCGGTTCCACCCCCCATTCTGGCACACCCCTCACACGCTTCGTGGCCCCATAGGGAGCTCCACCGAAGGCCCCAGTGGCTGCGCCCGCATGCGGTTCCACCCCCCATTCTGGCACTTTTCGTGGCCCCATAGGGAGCTCCACCGAAGGCCCCAGTGGCTGCGCCCGCATGCGGTTCCACCCCCCATTCTGGCACACCCCTCACACGTTTCGTGGCCCCATAGGGAGCTCCACCGAAGGCCCCAGTGGCTGCGCCCGCATGCGGTTCCACCCCCCATTCTGGCACACCCCTCACACGTTTCGTGGCCCCATAGGGAGCTCCACCGAAGGCCCCAGTGGCTGCGCCCGCATGCGGTTCCACCATCCCATTCTGGCACACCCCTCACACGTTTCGTGGCCCCATAGGGAGCTCCACCGAAGGCCCCAGTGGCTGCGCCCGCATGCGGTTCCACCCCCCATTCTGGCACACCCCTCACACGTTTCGTGGCCCCATAGGGAGCTCCACCGAAGGCCCCAGTGGCTGCGCCCGCATGCGGTTCCACCCCCCATTCTGGCACACCCCTCACACGTTTCGTGGCCCCATAGGGAGCTCCACCGAAGGCCCCAGTGGCTGCGCCCGCATGCGGTTCCACCCCCCATTCTGGCACACCCCCTCACACGTTTCGTGGCCCCATAGGGAGCTCCACCGAAGGCCCCAGTGGCTGCGCTCGCATGCGGTTCCACCCCCCATTTGGCACACCCCTCACACGCTTCGTGGGTGGCGGGGAGCTCCACCGAACGCCCCAGTGGCTGCGCTCGCATGCGGTTCGGCACGCCCTTCACGCGTCTCGTGGCCCCATAGGGAGCTCCACCGAACGCCGCAGTGGCTGCGCTCGCATGCGGTCCCGCCCCCCATTTCGGCACACCCCTCACACGCTTCGTGGCTCCATAGGGAGCTCCACCGAAGGCCCCAGTGGCTGCGCTGGCATGCGGTTCCACACCTCATTCTGGCACACCCCTCGCACGTTTCGTGGCCCCATAGGGGGCTCCACCAAAGGTCCCAGTGGCACTGCCCGCTTGCGTCCGCCACCACCCAGCACAGCCCTTGTTCCCTGCGCTTCACCCACCCAGAACAGCGCTTCGTAGCCCTATAGGGAGCTCCACCAAAGGTCCCAGCGGCACCGCTCGCATGCGTCCGCCACCACCCTGCGCAGCCCTTGCTCCCTGCCTGCGTTTCACCCACCCAGTACAGCGCTTCGTGGCCCCATAGGGAGCTCCACCGAAGATCCCAGTGGCACCGCTCGCATGCGTCCGCCACCACGCAGCACAGCCCTTGCTGACCGCGCCTCGCCCACCCAGCACAGCGTTTCGTGGCCCCATAGGGAGCTCCACCGAAGGTCCCAGTGGCACCGCCCGCATGCGTCCGCCACCACCCAGCAATTGCGGCATTCACAGCTGCATATGGTTGGGTCCTTCGCCAGGCTATTTTTTCTACCATTTTGGGATATGTTGTGAGCATGCTGCATTTTTCGTCGAGCATCCCCCTGTGGGGGGACACGCCCGACTTGACGCTGACGTGCTGAAAGACCTGGAGGTCAGGAGCGCAGCCACTGGAGAATGGAAGCGCGTTCGGCGGCGCAGTGGCCGGGGGCGTCCACGAGGGCGGTGAGGATCAGGGGGTTGTGGCTATCATGGCGCCCCCCTTCATCTCGGGAGACTCTCCATGGGGGGGGATCCTATGGGATCCCCCCCCCCTGGGATCCTATCCCCCCATGGGATCCCCCCATGAAGAGTCTCCCGATCATCTCTGATCCACTCTACCCGGCCCCCCCTTCCTAGTCCGCGCACGTGCCTCGGGCCATGATGCGCCCCCCGCTCTTCCTGGCCCTCCTCCTCGGCGCACCCGATCGTTTTCTCCGGAAGGCGCGGTGGTGGTGCCTCGGACGTCGCTCTAGCAGTCGTGGTGGAGGGCGCTCTCGTCGTCGGCGCTGCTGCTGCTGCTGCTGACGACGAGGCATGAATGCATCGTAGTCGCAATCGTGATGGACGTCTGTCGTCAGTTCACTCCGTCGTGGCAGAGGCCTTGGCTCCAGGCGGGCGTGTCCCTCTGCAGGAGGAATTTTTCAAGAATGGTCCAAAAATAGTCTGGGGACGACGTTCTGACTATTTTGACCATTTTGGGGTATTGCTTGGCTATTTTTATTTCCCGTCCAGAATCCGCCTGCAGGGGGACATGCCCAACCTAAGCCTTGGTCGATCCTGTCGTACTGGAGGGCGAATGTGACACCAGGGACGGGTGACAAGGCGCGCGGTGGCGTGCGCGAGGGGGTAGGCAAGGGATAGGCGGAGGGCGTGGGTGCGAGGAGGAAGGATGAGAAGCGAATGGATGCCCTTTTGCTCCACTCCCCTCCAAAACAGAGGGGAGGCCAGCGCGGCCAGGGCAACCTCACTTTGAACACAGTTCTTGGCAGCCGTTTGCGCGCCTTCTGGGCAGGTGCATGGCCGCAGTTGTGGCTAGAACTGGAAGGCAACCTCGGACGAGCTTCGAGTTCCCCGGCCCAGTCCCGGTCCGCTGAGGGAGTGGCCGCTCGGGACGTTCAGGTCGTGGAGCACCTTATGAACAACAAGGCGATTAGCAAGGCCCTCGGGCGCGTGCATTCCCTGCTCCGGTTTGCTCAGGGCGCGGATGTCCAGCAGCGCTTGCAGGACATGTTCCCCAAGCCTGCGCGTCCGCTCGCTCCCCAGAGCCCTCACGAGGACGTTGCACCCGAGCTGAGGGATGAGCTCGCGTCCCACCACATCCGCTCTGCAGTCGCGGCACTCCCCCCCATGTGCGGGGCTACGTCCCGGGTGAATGCCTACGTCCGGGTGAATGCCTACGTCCCGTGTCTGCAGTCACGAACACTTCCAGGTGAATGCCTACGTCCCGGGTGGTTCCAAGGTCCTGGCGAGCGTGTTTGCGGACTTTCTCACGGGTGACGCTCCAGAGGAAGCCGTCCGAGCGTCGGCGGCCGCTGCCATTCGCCTTTTGAAGCCAGGCTCCGATGTCGACCTCCGGCCGCTGGCTTCACCTACGGCGCATTGGAGGGCAGCGCTCCGCGGATGGGGATCGATGTTCTCGGATGAGGTCCGTGACGCGGTCGGCAAGTCCCAGGGACGGGGTCGCGTGGCCAGGCGGTCCTGTCGCACGCCGGCATCTGCAGACCCCACCGTCACCATCGCGGCCCTGGACGTTGCCAACATGCACGGCAGCATGTGTTTAGGGATCATCGAGACTGAGGTGCAGCACCGCGTCCCTAGGATGTGGCCTCTGGTCTCCCGTTGGCTCCGCCTCGAGAGGCGCCATGTGTACAAGGATCCTGGTGGCGCCTTGCACGAGATCGTCGCCGCCACAGGGGTCGACCAAGGGTGCCCTTCGGCTTCGTTGTTCGCCTGCCTCGGGGTCGCCCAGGTGCACGATACCCTCTCGGAGCTGTCGACGGTGGCGGGCCTCCAGGACGACACCTACCTCCTCACGCCCCTGGCTGGCCTGAAGGCGGCCTTAGAGGCTGTTGCCTTGGCCTTCAACGCTGCAGGGTGCACGCTCAAGTTCCAGAAGTGTTCGGCCTGGTCGCCAGGGGCATACGAAGTCGGAACATCAGGGATCCAGCGGGTGGAGGCGCCTCCCTTCGTCTTGAAACAGGCGCTCGCGCGCCTGGTGGCCACGGAAAGCGGAGCCCCGGCCCTCCGCTTTTCGGACCAGCGGTGCGAAGACGTAGCGGAGGAACGGCGGAAGACCTTGACGCGGCTCTCGGAGCTGAAGGCGGCCGGCCTTTCAGTCCACCACGCTGTTTCTCTCGCCCGTGTGGCGACCAGTGGGGGTGCAGTCTATTTGCAGCGGTGCCAGCCGCTGACGAACGACAGCATGCTCGACGTGGATTCTGTCTTGCTTGATGGAATTCTCGACCTCCTGGGGATCGAGCGCTCCGAGGTTGCGGCCGCGCTCCATCGCCAGCGGTCGTGTCTTCCATTGAAGAGGGCGGCTATGGCTTGGCCAGCGCGTGCGCCAGTTCTCGGTCCAACTTCGTCGCCTCTTGGCTCCTGGACCTGCCGGAGAACGCGGCCACCATGGGGCTCCCCAGCGCGGCGGTGCTCTTGCCCAAGGCGCTTGCTTTGCGAGGGTGCCTCGAGACGGTCGTCGGGGAGATGGGCGCGCAAGGCGTCAACCTCCCGGCCGCGCTCGACGACGTCCTGCGCACTGCCTCTCTAAGTTCTGCGTCCACGTGGCGTTCCGAAGTGGTTTCTCGCGTCAGCTTGAATACTAGCAGCGGTGCCACCTAATATTACGTCACTGCCACTTCGATGCGGGAGTCTGGCGGCAGCGGCGGAGGCTCGTGGATGGCCGCCCCCACGAGGTTGGAGCGTTGTCTAACGGATCAGGAACTCGTCACCAGAACCCGACTGCGGATGCATCTGGGCGTGCACCTGCGACAGCATGGTCGCGAGCTGCACTGCGCGCGTAAACGGGGGAGCAACGCGGGCTACCAGGTTTGCAACCAAGTGGTGGACACCAAAGGGTTGCACAGCCTACTGCGCAAGAGGGGCGGTTCGTTGTCCTCAGACACGACGCCGCCCATCACATGTTTGTAAACATACTGGCCGACATGTTGGGCACACCCGCGCGCACCTAGCAACGTCCACCTGGGGAGTTGCCAGACAAACGGCGCCCCTACGACGACAAAAACCTCGTCCGTCAGTACTTGGACATAGCTGTCGTTGCCCCGCGCGCGCGCCTTCCCGGGCAGCGCGGCCCGGCGCTCTGATAGAACGAGAGGAAAGTTCCAAGAGACGGAAATGCCACACATCGTGCCCCACGCCTATGTGGTCATGTCTCACTTACCCCGGCTCGGCAGCGGCTGTCAGAGCGTCGTCGAGGGCCTCGCCCGTGGTCTCGATGAGCGCCATAGGTCGGTTGCCACCGACGCTTGCTACCAGCGCTTGGCGGCAACGCTGCAGCGCGCCAGCGTCGAACTGTTGGCGTCTGCGGCGCCCCTGATCCGAGCTCCTGGGCCCACTCGTCTTCCCCCTTCCTCTCCGCTCTCCCTTCGCCTGGGCCCCGCCTGAGTGCAGTGCCGCCGCGCCTTTTGTGTCCCCTCCCTTCCCCTCCTTTCCCCCGCCCCTTGCTTCCGGTGGGCGCGCTGGCGCCTGAGGGGGGGGGGGGGTGGCTCGCGCCTCCCCGCCGCGCGCCCGCCTCCTCGGCTGGCTCGCGCCTCCCCGCCGCGCGCCCGCCTCCTCGGCTTTCCGGCCCCTCCTGCCCCCCCCCCTTTCCCCCGTGTTTTTTTGTTATCCCAACCCTCCTTGGTTGGGTATTCGTTTTGAAAAAGGGACTGTGGTCTCCACTTCCCTCCATCCCGCCTCCCTCCCTCCTCCTGCGTCCTGCTTCCTGCTTTATTCCCAACCCTCCTTGGTCGGGTATTCGTTTTAAATAGAGCACTGCTCGCGCGTCTCCTCCAGCCTCCCCCCTGCCTCCTGCCTGCCTCCTCCTGTCTTGCCTGCGGGGGGCTGCGATCTGTGAATCTGCCGCTACTTTCGAGGCCTGCTGGGGGGCCCAGCACAGTGACGCCACGCGCGGACCCAAATTCGACCTCGCCATCCTTGGGGGGTTGCGATCTGTGAAACGGTCGCCACTTTCGAGGCCAGCTGGGGGGCCCAGCGCAGTGACGCCACGCGCGGACCCAAATTAGACCTCGCCATCCCTGGGGGGCTGCGATTTGTAAAACTGTCGCCACTTTCGAGGCCTGCTGGGGTGCCCAGCACAGTGACGCCACGCGCGGACCCAAATTAGACCTCGCCATCCCTGGGGGGCTGCGATTTGTGAAACGGTCGCCACTTTCGAGGCCAGCTGGGGGCCCAGCGCAGTGACGCCACGCGCGGACCCAAAATTCAACCTCGCCATCCCTGGGGTGCTGCGATTTGTGAAACGGTCGCCATTTTCGAAGCCTGTTGGGGGGCCCAGCACAGTGGCGCCACGCGCGGACCCAAATTAGACCTCGCCATCCCAGGGGGCTGCGATCTGTGAAACTGTCGCCACTTTCGAGGTCTGCTGGGGGGCCCAGCACAGTGACGCCACACGCAGATTCCCGAATTCCGAATTCCCGAGTCTCCCGAATTCCGTCTGCAGACATATGCAACCCTCGCTCCGTCATTGCCCCATGTATAATAAAGTGTCCTAAACTATTTGCGCCCCGCGTTTGCGCAGGGGTCGGGTACGTCGCCAGGGTAATTTGTTTTTCGAAGTGAGTCCTGTCGCTGGCGTCCGGGCGGGCCGTCGCCCCCCGCCCAGGCGCCGAACAAGAAACACATGATGGACACACGCCCGTGGAGAGACGGTTTTCGAGATCACTGTGGTTCATTTGCTCGGCCTGGCGCGCGTCGACTGTTCTCGCGCGCCTGGCGCCAGTCAGTGGACGCCCGCCCCAAAGGTGGATGGGCGCTGGGGTCGCGGCAGCAGCAGGGGGGGGAGGGGGAAATGGGGTAGATGGAGGAAGAGGTGAGGAGGGGGAGGAGGAGGAGGAGGAGGAGGAGAGGAGGAGGAGGAGGAGGAGGAAGGGAGGATGGAGGAGGAGGAGGACGAGAGGAGGAGGAGGAGGAGGAGGAGGACGAGGAGGACGAGGAGGACGAGGAGGTGGAGGAGGAAAGGGGCGACAAGGAGTAGAAGGATGAGCAGGAGGCGGAGGAGGAGGAAGAGGAGGAGGAGGATACCCAGAGCCTCTTTGGCTCAAGCACTTAGCAGGAGGCGCAGGGGGGATTTGAGGAGTGGCGCGGGAAGACGCGGCCCCAACTGTGTTCGGCAGCGCGTATTTTTTGTTTTTTCCACGCTCTGCGCGCAGGTGCGTCCCAGCCATGGTGGGGGACCTGTCGGAGTGGAATTCGCGGGCACAAGAAGTGCTGGTGCCAGAGCGATGTCGGGTGGTTTCCGATGCGGTCGGCCATGCGGGAGGCAGCTTGAGGTCGCGGCGCCGCGTGCCATCGGGCAGGGGCTCAATGGCCCCCCCCAGGCCGATTGCGCGAAGCATGCAGATCATTGGCGTTGCGGTGCTTATCTATGCTAGGACGTTTGCGGATGGTTACGACAGTCTTGCGTGCGATTGGCCCGCAAATTTCATTGCTTATGCATCGGCTAAAAAGTTCTGTTGCGCGGGGGCCGCGAGCTTCTGCCAGGACAGCGCGCGTCGAGCAACGCCACTTGGCTGACAAACTGTCGTAGACACAAACGGCTTCCGATATTTTTGCAACCGGTTTTGGCCAGGGTCGCGACGCGCGCAGCTCATTGCAAGGTGGAGGTCGCTTCTGCCAGCGCCGCGGTCGACGGGGGCTCTGCCAGAACAGCCAGCGCCGTCGCAGCCATCCCGAAAAAAATCCAGCCCCGTTGATCAGTAACATCATAGCATCGACGGGCTACTGGGGCGAAAAAGCGACGAGGTGGGCGAGTTTGCCAAGGCGCTCAAGAGGCTCTTCATGTCGGTGGCGTTTCTGGTCATGTCTTTTCTGTTCCTGGGGATGGTTGAGATGAGGGCTCACCAGGTGGAGGTGTCGCAGCAGCGCGTGATGCCGCAGCTCCCAGCTGCCGCGGCGTCTGCTTCCACCCAGGCTCAACAGACCATGCAGGTGGATCTCACGGCGGCAGAATTTTCCCCGGAAGCACGGGCTGCGCCATGGCGGGCACAGAGAGGCACATCTGGATCTGCTCGAGTCCACCAGCACGGCGCCCAACGTTCAGAGCTCAACCATGGTAGAATTCATGGCCAAGCATGGATCCAACGTTCAACGCGGCATGTTGGTATTATATGTATGCAATAACGTACGCAATCATGTTCTTACGAAGTACCTCGGTGGCCCTTTTGCCTAGTCAGTCACCGCAGATGCGGGCCAGGGCAAACCTGAGCAGCATGTCCAACAGACGGTCGACGGTGGTCACATGCAAAACCCACTGGCCTATCTGGGCCGGGGGCCCTACTGCAGCACTAGAATGTGACAGTTTGTCATGTCGTGGCAGCGCAATGGCATCATTTGTGAGCTCCCAATGTAGTTCTCGGGGCTCCAAACTGCGCATGTTTGGGTGGCGAGCCAGAACGGGCCCTGCAGTTCCCGCGGGACGAGGAGGCACGAACGGTGCAAATGGTTCCGTTCGTTCACGGCTTAGCCTCAGTCGACTTCGGTCAGCTAGTCTTTGCGGACGTACGCGCGGTCTTACATGACGGAGAGCAGCGTTCACCACGTAGGTGGGCTTTGTTCGTGACCGTCGGCGCCACCATTCAGGCAGAGCGCATACCTTCCGTCAAATACGGATATTTCTACGTGATTCTAAACATCCTGCGTGGTTCAGGATGGATTGAGGGGGTTGGTGCAGCCATCATGTGGCCAGCATGTACCTTATGTTCTAAAGGCTTGGTCGCAAGCAGCAGGGCGTTGGACTACTGCGGCGTTGCTCTGTCCGAGCTGCCGCACTCGGCCAAGGTCAAGGTGATCGCCAGCGCGGGCGCTGCACCTCATTGCCCCGCCCTTCACACCTTGCCAAGTCTCGGGGGCGCGGGGGTCGGGTGCCGTGTCGCGCGCGTACCAGAGCGCTGCCTTTGGGCGTTGCCAGCGGGGTGGGGCGCCGTTACGATGCTCACGTGCAAATATGGTTCGATGTGGAGACTGGCGTGCAGAGAGGCACGGCCGACGATAGGCGGCGCGCCTGGTCCGTGGCCGCACGCCTGGACCTCGCCGTCGACACAATTCTCAGGACCCCTGTGCTACGGATCAACCTCAGTGTGACGTCGTGACGATCCTGAATCGTGCTAGAACGCCGTCCCTAGGATTTTAACATCGCGAATCAAAGGAACTGTTGCACCCTGACAATCTTGAATCCTTCCACAACGCCGTTTCTGGCACGGTGACCATGGGCATCCATGAAGTCCTGCTGTTTGTTAAACCGAACGCGCGCGGCGCTAAGGCGAGAGCCACAGTTTGAAAACCATCAGCCCGGAATTCCGTGAAGTTCTTGCAACATCTTCAGACGAGAGCGCGCGGCGCCAAGGCGAGAACCGCATTTTGAAAACCGCCCGCCCTCAAACTGCAAAACCCTCGCACGTGTTGAGAACGAATGCGCGCGGCGCTGGGGCGAGAGCCACATGTTGAAAAAACCATGCACCTTCCATGTGTGAAGATGCTGCCAATTTGTAAGTTTCAGGGTCATAAGTGGTGAAGAAGTCTTAGGCGAAACGCCCAGCCCGCCCTTCCGACTGGCCTCGGGGTGCGACAGGGAGGAGTTACTGATAAGGAAGGGATTGGCGAGAGGAGGGAGGACCAGGGGACGCAGAGTAGAGGGGAGGGAGGAGGGCAAGCTTGCGCCCCCCCGAGGCCGCGCGGGAACCCCGCTGCCGCGAGCGCGCGCAGGTGCTACTTGCGGCGGAGCATGCGCAGCGCGCGCGCAGGCCAGGCTCGCTGCCGCGGCCGGTCGGTTCGGGGATTGCCAGAAGTGTCGTTGGCCGCTTTGGGGCAAGCCGCTGGACGAGCACCGCCCCCGTGGCGTCAGTTTGGCCCTCCTCCTCCTCCTCCTCCTCCTCCTCCTCCTCCTCCTCCTCCCCCTCCTCCTCCTCCTCCTCCTCCTCCTCCTCCTCATCCTCATTCCTCATCCTCATCATCGTCGTCGTCATCATCATCATCATCATCATCATCATCATCATCATCATCATCATCATCATCATCATCATCATCATCATCATCATCATCGTCATCGTCATCATCATCATCATCATCATCATCATCATCATCATCATCATCATCATCATCATCATCATCATCATCATCATGGTAACAACTTTAGTGTGGAGTGTGCTGGGACAGGGTTTCAGTGGCCGGACATCTGCAATGTTTGTGCTCAAGCTTTTGAGGGGCTGGCTAGCCGCCGCCACGCGTTTCCTCTCGGATCTCTCGCGCGGCGCCTCGCAGGCCCTGGTGGTGTGGTCGGCCACGCCCTCATCGTCTCCCGCGTGCCCCGCCTGTTCACGCTAGTGCTCCCAGACGTACAGCGTCTCCTGCCCGCACTTCGACGGGCCCCACGCGCTGCATGTCTTGACGGGCTGTTGCAGCCACACCGTGTTTTTTTTGCCTCGGGCCGCTGGTGGGCGTCTTCGTGGTGCCCGCGCTCGGGAGTTGGAGGTCGCAGGCTGTGAGTGTGAGAGCTTCCGTCCCCTCGGAGGCGGTCAGTGCGGGCGCAGAGGGTTTGGCGCCGTTCGATCGTGCAGCTTCGCTTGTTGGCTTCACAGCAGACGAGGGCCGCCATTTAGAATGTCACGGCCAGGTGATGTGCACGCCTCTCGATATCGTGAGGGAGGAACCGCAGTGTATCACGAGCGGAATGCGTTATTGGACTGCCGCGTGCACCCGATTGTGCGCGACTCGGCTGGGCGGCAGGCGCTGGTCTTCGCCATGGCGGCCCTGCTGGCCTCCTCCACGCACCAGGCGGACGGGCCGATCATCTGTTCTCGGACGACAGAGTGGTGCCTGGACCACTTGAGGCGCGGCACGAGCGGCCCGCTGGCATGGCACTCCAAGTGGAAGGCGGAGACGAGGCTGCGCGACACGGACTCGATCTGCCCGCAGTACGAGATGAACGGCAGGATGCCCGAGCTAGGCAGTTGCTACGACCAGGTTAACTACGCGGAGTGTGCGTCGTACGAGCTGATCTGCCGCCAGACTCAGCTCACCGAGGGGCGACAATACGAGGGCACCGTCACCACGCAGGTGGCCGCGGAGGACAAGAAGGCGGGGAAGGACAGTAGCGCCGAAGCTGCCAGTGAGAGCTTGCTGGCGGTGGGAGTGCACCGCTACATGGGGGTGTCGGCGAGCCAGGGCCACCTGTGCATCGGGACGGCCCTCGCGGACTTCATCGTTGACCAGTTGAGGGCGGAGGCCGCCATCGCCAAGGAGAGGCGCAAAGCCCGCGAGGAGCGGGCGGCGCGCGCATAGCCTTTCGAGAGCTTCTCCCAGGCGGGTGCAGGCGCTTCGGTGCCGCCCGGGCGAGTCCTGCTTTTTCGTGGGGGCTGCGCCTCCACCAGTGTTGTCGCGATGGACCCTGGAGTTCGTCAGCGTGATGTGTTCCCCCTACCAGCTCTGGCGGCGGACGCTCGCGTGGAAGCTTGCCGCAGCCGTCGGGGGCGCCAGCGCGCCCAGCGCGGCGCTGCTGGGCGGATATGGGCTAACGACGGCATCGCAGCCCTGAACCAGCTGAGCGGCCACTTCTCTCCTGCGTGTGCCCCGCCTTGGTTAACGGCCTCGGCGGCGCAGGCGAGTGCGATGGATCATATCTCTCGGGCCTATCAAGATTTCCCGCTTCCTCCCGGGTATCATGGGGATGCTCATTCGGGCGAAGCAGCCTTGACAGAGCTGCTCGCGTCGGCGCCTGGGTACTCCTCGGACTCCCAGCGCGTCATGCCCTACGACAAGGACCTGGCGTCCTGGCCTGATCTTTCGACGGCCCCAGCTGATGTCGCTGATCTCGTCGGGGAGGCCGAGCACGCGTGTTTGTCGGGATGGAGACGGGCCATGCTCAATGGTGAGTCGTCTGCTTCAGACCTGAGCGCGGCTTCAGTGCCGCAGCGTCCTTGCGTCGACCCGATTTTGGGCAACAGCCCCAGGGCCTACGCCGGCTTCGTGGGGAAGTTGCTGCAGGGTGGTATGATCTCTTTCCGTGTGGCACGGGCTGGTGATCCTTATAGTTTGGGTTTTTTCTTTGTCGAGAAAGTTGGCGAGGGCACGCTTCGCCTCGTCTTCGACACGAGGGTGGCGAACGGGGGTTTCTCCCCACGGCGGCGGCGCGGGCCGCCCTGGAGTCGGACCACCCCGCGGCGCTGGCCCAGGGCGGCATCCAGCGCGCCTTCTACCACATGCTCGCGCCGAAGGGCATGGAGGAGCTGTTTACGTTGCCCACCATCTCCAATCGCTTGCTCAATGTCAAGCAGCTCGACGGCCGCCCCGCCCCTTCGGACTGCTTCCTCCGGCCGATGGCACGCGTCCTGCCGATGGGCTGGAGCTGGTCGCTGCTGTTCTGCCAGAGCACAATGAGGAGGGCCCTCGCCCATTGCGGGTTCGGCGACGGTGACCTCGTCGAGGGCGGCCGCCCGAGCCCCGCCCTCGCTGCCAAGGACAGCGTGGCAGTTGCGGGCTACGTCGACAACTTCGCCATCGTAGGGGGCGACCCCGTCGCCGTCACCACCGAGAGGGATGAGGTGACTCGCGCGCTGGAGGCTCGGGGGCTACCCGTGCGCTCGCTCGATGCCGCCTCGGCCGTGTCCGTCTTCACGGGACTCGAGATCAATGGCGACCTCGGGGCCGTGAGAGCGAAGCCTGCTAGCGTGATGCGCCTCTGGCAGGCGCTGCTGGCGGTCTTGCGGCGAGGCGCCGCCTCGCCTCGCATGCCCGAAGCCCTTCTGGGCCACATCGCGTGGGCGATGATCTGCAACAGAGAGACCCTCTGCATCCTGTCGTCTGTCTACGCCTGTAAGTCCCAGAAGGGCCCTGGAGTCAGGCCCCTGTGGGCCTCCGTCAAGTTCGAGCTTTGGTGTGTGGCTAGTACGTTACCTTTATGGACTTCGCGCATGAACATCCCCTGGGGGCCCCACGTCTCGGCTTCGGACGTTTCTCCTATCGGTGCGGGCGCGTGTACTCGCAAGGAGGTCGGGCGTCGGGTGGCCGAACTTGGGAGGCAGGCAGAGAGGTGGAGATACCGTTGTACTGCGGCAGTTTCGGCACGTTCGGATGCGCTGGGTCTCGGAGGGCCCCCCGACGACTTCGACATCATCGAGGGGTTCTTGGACTCGAGCCCTGAGGGCTTTTGCAAGGGCTTCAACGAGATCCCCGAGGAGCTCATGCAGGTCTCGTCGTGGGTCACCGTGATCTCCAGGAGGCACTGGAACCCGTCCAAGAACATTTTAGAGCACGAAGGTGACGCGCTGCGCGACGCGGTTCGGCACGCCACCCGCAACGTTTCGCTTCATCACCATCGCCTTCTGTTTCTCGTAGATAATTGAACTTTGGCTCTGGCGGCTGGCAAGGGCCGAGGCCGCAAGCCTACCCTTCGGCGACCCTTGCGGAGGATCGCCGCGCTCGAGCTGGCCACCAACCTTCGGTGCTATGTGCGGTGGGTACCTTCTGAGCTGAACGCTGCGGACGGGCCATCTCGCCATGGCTTCTTCCACGGCAAAAGCTTCGAGGAGGCGCGCCTCTCCTCGGCTGATCGCTCTCTCCCTGAAGCGGACTACTGCGCCGATCGTAGTGGCTCAGGTGGCGGTTCACCCTCGGGCCGAGGAGTTATTCGGGGGGGCCCTCAGCTTCCTCGAGAACTCAGCGTGGTCGGAGCCTGCTCGGGCTCGGCACCGCTGCCTCGCCCCGCGCCCCCTGGACTGGTTGAGCTGGCACGAGCTGAACCTCACCGCCGCCAGCCAGCTGGACAGCGTCCTCGCGTGCTTCCTGACGGACTTGGCCCTGTGCGGTTTCGACGGCGACGGGGGGGGTGACGGTCGCAGCGCTGCGCCACTTCTGACGCACATCCCAGTCGGGAAGCGGCCACTCCCGCCGTCGGCGCGAGCCCTCGATGGGCGGCGCCGCCTGGGTTCGCGGCAGCTGCGCCTGCCTCTTCCTCGCTCGGCCGCGGTGGCAGTCGCAGGCCGGCTCATCTGGATGAACCTGCCCAGCATGGCGATCTTCGTGGCGCTGGTCTCCCCCGCGTACCTCAGGCCGTCGAAGGCCTTCAGGCTGCGCGTGGGCTCTCTGGTGACGCCGATCCCAGGGTCGGGCTTCAACGCGCGGGGCATCCTCGTGAACGACGCGAAGTCGGGCCGCCCTGGCCAGACGGGGGCGATGGACGAGTCGGTGCTGGACGACGCCCCCGAGCTCTGGCCCGTGCTGCGCGCGCTGACGCTCAACGCGCCCGCGAACGCCAGCCTCTGGAACCTCAGGCCCGCCGTCGTGCGCGCGCTGTTCCGCCAGGCCTTGCGCGAGCGGGAGCTGCAGATGGAGTCTCCGTCTGTGTGCACCCTCCGTCATGGGGGGGCCTCGCGCGACTTGCTCATGGGTGCTCATGCGATAGCGAGGGCCAAGGAGAGGGGGGGGGCGGATATCAGACAAATCGTTGAGGAGGCACGGCACGAGGCCTCGCATGCAGCAGCGGATCAGGGGCCCCCCGCCTCAGATCGCCGAGTTCGGCGAGCAGGTGTTCGCGAGGCTCTCGGAGCTGATCGAGATCGGGTTCGTGAGGGGCAGCTTCCCGTTGCCAGTGCCGCTCCAGCCGGCGCCCGCCCTGCCGCGGGGCGCGAAGCGGGCGCCCGTTCTGTCCAGAAAGTAGGTTCGCGCATGCGTGCTGCCTTCCGACGTGCCTTTGTGCGGGCGCCCCGTCGCCGTCGGCTCGTTTTGCCAGTGGTTGGGCCCTGCGGGGCCCCCATTTGCAAAGCGCTGCGCCGTCGCGGTTTGGGTTGCCCCTCGCTCTGTGCAGGTCGGAACGTGGGCCTTGCGCTGTGCGAGCAGGGCGTCGTTGATCGACTCCTTGGGTGGATTCGTTCGTCGGCGGTCTGTGCTTGCTGGCTCTCTTTGCCGCGTGGGTCTTGGATCGAGTCGGGATCCCCGCCTGTCCGCGCTGTGTCTGACCCTTGGTGTCGGGCCGCGCCTTCTAGCCTGCGGTTGCAGCTCCCGACGTTGGTAACCGACAATGTCGAGATGCGCGCAGCCCTCAGAGTCATTCGTGCCTGTATCGACTTATATGTTCCTGTCTGTCTTGAGCACCCGCGTGCCAGCTTCATTTTTGCGGAGCCTGAGTTTCGGGCTCTAGTCAGCCTCCCGTCGTTTCTTCAAGTCGACCTGGACCTCTGCCAATTCGGAGCGGCAGCCCGCTCGGCCACGCGAGTGTTCTGCTGGCACTGTCCTCAGCTCCAGCGCCTCAACGCCTGCTGCAGTCTGCGTGGCAAAGTGTGCTCGGGATCGGGGCGACCTCATTTACATCTCGACGGCCGCACGGCCAGAGGCGTGGCTTGCCGCTACAAAGCTGCGCGCTCCCCCGTCCGAGCTGCAGAGCTGTTGGCCGACTCCCTCGTTGAAGCTATAGATGATCTGTCTCGGTCCAGGGTGCATGGTCTCTGCGGCCTTTGGCCATGATGTAGTGTTACACAGTGTACGTCTGTGCTGCCTGCTGTGTCTGTCGCCACTCGTGGTCGTGATGCATCGCTTCTTGCCGTCGCCGCCGTCAGCTTTTCTAAAATGGAATGCTATAGCCACGGCGACCCTCCTCGGCATGGTAACAACATTAGTGTGGAGTGTGTTGGGACAGGGTTTCAGTGGCCGCACATCTGCAATGGTTGTGCTCAAGCTCCCAAGCCCACCCGCCCTCGACTGAGGGTTTTAATTTCGCAATTCGACGTCTGTGCTGCCTGCAGTGTCTGTCGCCACTCGTGGTCGCGATGCATCGCTTCTTGCCATCGCCACCGTCAGCTTTTCTAAAAGGGAGCGCTATGGCCACGGCGACCTTCGTCATCATCATCATCATCATCATCATCATCATCGTCATTCGGTTCCTTTCTTCTCATCCTCTCCTCCCGCACCGTGGCGCTGCATTTGACTCCAGGCTGGGTGGGCGTTTTGAGCGTCGCGGCAAGAGGCTGCGAACGAGTCCGGTGGAACGGGGGCCGAAGGTTCGCTCGGCGGCGAACCCGGGGGGGAAGTGAGAGGAAACCGGCCTTCTCAAAAGGTGGTGGGGTTTCCCAGAAGCCCTCCAGCCTTTTGACAGGTTTTCTGTGCTTCTTCCGAGGACCGAGGCGGCTTCTCGAACAGCTGGAGGGCTTCTGAGAACCCCCTACATACAGCCTCCTGAGAAGGCCTGCTCCCTTTCACTTCCCTCTTGGGCTCGCCGCCGTGCCCCCAGCTGGCGGCGGACATGGCCCTGGAAGCCTGGGAGGAGGTGCGGTGCTGGCTGGCAGGGCAGCATGCCCCGCGGCAGGAACGCCCGCCGCGAGAGGAGCCGAAGCTGGCACCGCTGGTCCCCGCGGAGGCCCACCAGCACTGCATGGGCTTCAAGACGCAGACGGGCCTGGGCGCGGGGCAGCGGCACCCGCGGCTCTGGGCCACAGCAGGCGCCAAGGGCATCGAGCGCAACATCATTGTGCTCGACGCGGACGAGGACGTGGCGCCCTGGCCATCAAGCCAGTCGGACATCCAGCACGCCGAAGGCGGAGGGTGGGGGCATGCGATACTTCGGCAGACTGCCCGAGGTGGTTAGGCTATGGGGGAAATGCAGGCGCCCCATCATTGCGAAGTGGGAGGCCTGTCACAGGAGAGACTACGACTGGTCGAGAGCTGGACGTAGCAGCGAACGCGGCGCCTGGATGCAGCATGTGTTCTGCGAGGCCGCCGTGGCCGACAATGAGAACTATGTGATCACCCTGCTCGACATCAGAAAGTGCTTCGAGTACGTTGGTCACTGGAAGGTTTGGGAGGTGGGGCTGTACTTGGGATTCCCCAAGCGCCTGCTGCGCGTCGTCCTCCGCATGCACTGGATGACCAGGCGGGTGGTGCTGGAAGGCGCTGCCGCCAGAGGCAAGCGGTGGTGGCAGGGCCTCGTGGCGGGGTCGGTATTCGCCCCCGTTTCGCTCAAATGGGGGCACCATCCAGATGGACAGCCGCTTCGCTGAGATGTGCTTGTTCTTCGACGACTTCTCGATAGCGCACATGGGTGAGCGCACCTGGGTGGCAGACGAACATGCGAGGATGGTTCGCCTTGTTATCGTCCGCCTGGAGAGAGAACTCGGGATGCCAGTCTCCCTGGGCGAGAAGAGCAAGACAGTGCTGCTGGCCCCGTCCACGGTTCTGTCCAAGGATCTGGAACTCATCATTGGGAAGCTCGGGATGAGGATTGTGGGCCAAGCCAAGCACCTCGGTGTCACAGTCTGCGCAGGCCGTTGCCGTCGCGCGTCCGCCGCGCAAAAAATAATCTCGAAATGGAAGAGCCGCGGGGAAAGGTAGCGAGAGTGAAAAAAGGCTGGAGGCCAGACGCGTAAGCTTGTGGCAGCTGGCGCAACGCATTCTTTTTTTTATACGGGTCGAGGGCGGTTGGATTCCCCACGAAAGCACCGTAGCAGCAGTTGCGTCAAGCAGTAGCCAGTTCTTTCGGCGGCAGCGTAGCAGGGCGATCAGCGCCGCTTGTGCTATTGGGCGAGGGCGTGGCCCCATAGTCGAATGGGCAAATGCATGGAAGGAAGCAGTGAGTGGCCCCGCGCTCGCAGACCGCCTCGCGGTCGCCTGGAAGCTTTGGAACACTCGTCAATCGCAGCCCCAGCGACCTTGGACGTTGATTCGAGGTCCTGCGGGCGCGTTTTCAGCCACCGCGATCAGTTGGCTGGCATTCCCAGGTGCCCTTTTCGCTCGCCATCGGCTCGGTCCTTGCCCACCCTGAGCCTCGTCGATGCTCGGTGGCTGCGCGCGCAGGTAGCGCAAGAATGCGAGGTTCAGCTTCAGCGGGAGTGGACCCGACGCGGGGGGATGAGGCTGGAATCGCTAAAATTTGTATCGGGTCTTTGCGGGCCATCCTAGCCCAACTGGCGTCCAAAACGCGGGTGCCGGAGCACCGCGCTCGAGTTCGCGCGGTTTTCGCTGGCGGAATGCGGAGCCAGCAGCGCCTCTTCGACATGGGGGCGGCCACCAGAAGCCGGCGCGCCGCGCGCGGCGGAAAGGGGGGTGATAAGCAGAGTTTTGTTTGTTGCCCTGTGCGCCAGGCCCCGCGGCAGCAGGCTGCGCATCCAGAAGTGCAGCAGCTAGGGGCCACCCCCTCCCCCGTGGCTGCTGACGAATTCCGCTGGGGACGATGGATCGCGCAGGGCCCTGGCACGAAGTTTCCCGACCTCGGTAATTCTGACAGGGCTCACGTGCTAGGTGGGGCCCTGGATTTGATCGCGGGCGACGGCTACGCAGACGGCTCGTTGTACACGGCTGGCACGCCGCCATCGAAGGAGCGGGATGGTGTTTCGCGCAGGTCAGCTGCGCGTAGAGAGTGATCTGCGCACGTTTAAGCTGGCCCCGAGCACTTTGCAATGCAGCGCAGAAGTCTTAGCCCTGTTGTGCGAGGTAGCTGACTGACGCGGTTTAGGGCGTGCCGCTGCAGGCGCCGAGTATTCGTGGGACGGGCACTTGGGTCGTGGAGCGTCGTGGGGGGGGTCGGGGAAGCGGACGGGGCCTCTGAGGCGGCTGGGCGCCCCTCGCCTTCCCACCCCCCCCCCCCCAAGCGCCCTTAGGGGGGGGGGGGGGGGGGGGCGGTCGGGAAGCGCGTTTCCAAGGCTTCCGGAAGCATCGAGATGCGGCGCTGACGGAGACGTGGAGCGTCGTGGGGGGGTCGGGGAAGCGGAAGGGGCATTTGAGGAGGTCGGGCGCCCTTCGTCCAGGTCTGGAGGGCCGCCTGAGGGCTCAGACGCGGCTCTCAGGGCAGAGCTGGCGCGGACAAGCCGGCACCAGCTTGTAATCCGACCACGCTATGCGTTCTGCAGTGTGTGCGCCTGCTACGCTCAGCGGCGTTGGCAGGGTCTCAGCAGGAGCGAGTGCAAGGGCCAACGAGCCACTGCGCAGGGCAGACTGAATCGTCTGTGGAAAGGGCCAGCTCCCGACCACGGGGAGGCCTTTGGGGTGAGGGCCTTTGGGCCTTGCCAGGTCCCTTCTACACGGTAGGGGCAGGACCAGTTCATCCTGCTCATCTTGCTTATCATCTTGCCCAAGGTTCGGCCCGGACGAGAAGGGGAAATGGGGAAAGGATGGTTACAACATTTGCTGCATGCAGCTAGTTTCGGCCCCGCCGCTGGGCGCTTTCCTCGAAACTTCGGCGCCTCTGGCGCTGGGAGGCGCCAGAGGGTCCTGACTGGACAAGAACCGGAAGCGCCGTTTTGGTTTGTCAAAATGTGTCAGAAAATGTCCTCTTGAGGACGTCGAAGAAACTCGGAGGCGAAACACAAACGACCAACACAACTGCTGGCAATTCATTGTGTTGGGCCGCGGTGTTCCTGTAGTCTGCTGTGTTCCTGTGGTCTCTCGTGTTTTTGTGGTCTGCCGTGCTCGGAGGCTCTGCCGTGGTATTATGGTCTGTCGTGCTGGTCTGCTGGGCTGCTGTGGTCTGCTGTGCCTGTGCTGGTCTGCTGTGCTCCTGTGGGTTGCCATGCTGGTTGTCCACGCTGCTGCGGTCTGCCGTGCTGGTCTACCGTGCTCTTGTCGTCTGCCTGATGTGGTCTGCCGTGCTGGTTTGCCGTGCCGCCCTGGTCTGCCGTGGTCTGCCGTGGTGGTCAGCCGTGCTCCTGTGATCTTCCGTGCTGCTCTTGTGGTATTTCTGTACTGGTCTGACGCGTTCCTGTGGTCTGCTGTGCTGGTCTGCCATGCTCCTGTGGTCTGCCGTGTTCCTGCTGTCTGTCTTGTTGGTTTGCCGTGCTACTGCTGTCTGCCGTGCTGGTCTGCCCTGCTCGTGTGGTCCGCTGTGCCAGGTTGCAAAGCTTGCGTGGTCTGCCGTGCTGGTCTGCCGCGCTGCTGCGGTCTGCCGTGTTGGTTTTGTGGCCTGCCGTGCTGCTGGGGGTTGCCGTGCTGGTGCGCCTTTTGCTCCTGGTCTGCCACGCTGCTGCGGCTTGCCGTCCCGGTAAACCGTGCTGTTCTGATATGCCGTGGAGGAGGAGGAGGGGGAGGGGGAGGGGAGGAGGAGGAGGAGGAGGAGGGAGGAGGAGGAGGAGAGGAGGAGAGGAGGAGGAGGAGGAGGAGAGGAGAGCGGCGGAGAGGAGGAGAGGAGGAGCTGTGGTCTGCCGTGCCGGTCTGCCGTGTTCCCGGGGTCTGCCGTGCTGGTCTGCGGTGCTCCCCTGTGGTCGTGTCGTGGCGGTCTGCCGTGGTCGGTCGTGCGGGGTCTGGCGTGCCGGTCGGCCGTGTCGTGGCGGCCCTGCCGTGCTCCTGCGGGGCGGGTCCTCCTCCTCCTCCTCCTCCTCCTCCTCCTCCTCCCTCCTCCTCCTCCCCCCTCCACGTCCTCCTCCTCCTCCTCTTCCTCCTCCTCCTCTGATTTGGGGAAGATGTCTCGCGCGGAACGCTTGTCTTGCCCATGCTCAAGCAGCGGCGAAGCGTCCTGGCTCGCCTATGGCCCTAGCAAGCAATGTTCCAAGAACCTTTCGGGGTTCCCACGACATGTTCTCAGAAATATGTCTGGCGGAGTCTGTCTTGTTTTAACACATCAGGGTTATGCTCTCATAACCTTGTTTTTGTGTTTAGGACATTTTTGGGTTCTAAGGACATTTCGTGGTAGGACTATAGGAATGCCGGGACGGTCGGTCCTTGCTCAAGTAACATTCCGTCCGATTTGGGGAAGATGTCTCGCGCGAAACGCTTGTTTTGTCCATACGCCGATGCTGGTACGTTCGTAGTTTGGTGAGGATGTCCCGAGCGAAGCCGCAAATGTCGATCGTTTTGAGAGGTCTCTTCGGGTTCTCTTTGAGTCCTGAATTGGGCCCTGTTGACCCGCCTTGGTGCCTTCAAAGTTGAACCCAGTACGGTCTTACAAACATCAACTGTTTGAGGGTGTCCCTAGCGAAATCGCAACTTTTGAAGGCTGGTGAAGGTCGTTGTGTGGCCTTTCGAGAGCGATGCCAAGTCGATGTTGAAAACACTGTTTGTTCGAAACTATCTGATCCTATCTTCATTTGTCTGAGGATGTCCCTAGCAAAATCGTTATCGTTGAACGTGCTCAGGGCGCTCTTGGAGCCATCCTGGGATCCGTTTCGGGCCCTTATTTCTTTCCCTTCGAACACTTCGAGAACGATACCAAGACGATGTTGGGCACATATCAGTTTTGGTGAGGATGGCCTTAGCGAAATGGGCACTTTTAGAAACGATCTCAACACATACAGCAATGTTGGTCTGCCATGCTGATGCTCATTGTCTGAAGATGTCTCCAGCGAGAGCGTCGTTTTTAAACTTACCTGAGATCGTCAAGTGTATTCTTGCCGACTTTCTACATTGCCGAGGATTTCTCACGCGAGACGCTTATTTGGATGATCAAGTAATCAGTCAGTTTACCCAACTCTGGAGAAAGTCTCGAGCGAAACGCTGGGATGAATAACAAGTGTGTTGCGAACAACACATGTGTGTGATGATGTCTCAAGCGAAATGCATGACAGGACATCTGCTAACGTGACACCGTGCAATCCCGAACGGTACGTATGTTCACATGATCAGAAGGGTACATATTCAGCCAGAAGTTTCAGCTCGCTTCTCGTTCCTCGAAGCCATTTTTTGAAGGCGCAACCCCACTCTACGAGGTCTCGCGAGCTCCAACGTAGCCAGCCACAGGACCGACTAGCGCGTATGCGCATCCGCAGACGTCACATACGAGGCTTCCACCCACTGCTGGAAGGCCCGCACGACGGAACACGGCCCTCTGGCCGAGCGCTGGTGGCAGGCCGTGGAGTCAAACGGTGCAACGCGCAGCGTGCAGGATAAGCAAAGTACAGTGCCACAAGAACTGTCTTTACCAGCAGATGCGAAGTCGGCAACAGTCGACGTGGGATGCGGAGAGGCGGCGGACAGTCAGGTCGACCATCGTTCTGCGGCTGCAGGCCGAGCCAAATTCAAGTCACCAATCAGCGGGCCTAGGAATTGAGACAGAGAAGATCAGCACATGCGTTGGAAAACACAACACTGAACAACATGGTGGTCGGCGCATCACTTGGCGCGGCTGGAACGCGGGACGTTGCTGGTCAACTGACCGTTCTTGCGCACCCTGAGATCACTGAGTTGTGATCCGTAGTCCGCCTCGAACCAGCGTAGGTTGACCGAATTGAAGCCGCACCACCGGGACGAGCAAGTGTCCCATATTTGCCACCTTGTGAACGGGATGCGTGCCTTCCGATACAGTGTCGGTTGCGCTCGTGAAGTGATATGGAGATCCACGTCGTCGAGGAAGCTCTTAGTACGCGCCAGCAGGCGCCGCTTAGCAGGTACAATCACAGTGGAAGCAAGAGTAGAAGCCATCTGTAAAGGACTCGAGCCAAACATCCGTGCTGGGGCACCACCGTGGTGAGTACATTGTTCCACGTGGCAAGAAACATTAGACACCGACCCGTGCGCCAGAGCCCATCCGTTCGTTTGTGTCGCACCGTAAGGTGGACCCACTGAGCTCAGCTTTGCCACAACGTCATGATCTTTCGCAAGAAGGGCCCTGACCCGTGGCCACCCCCTGGCGGCCAGGGGCCGGCTGGCGCGGTGATAGCTCCTCATGCTGCGCACTGTCTCGCTCCCGCCATGAATGACATCCGACGAAACGGAGCTACACGGTGGTCGTGCCGCCGCCGAACGCTCATGAACTTCGGCGAGCGATGGCGCACAGGAGAGAAACGAAACATGACAAGTCCCGCCATCGACTGATGATCATGCTGTGCGGGGGCTTGCGGCCCCGCAGACACGAGAAACGGCGCCAGAATCGCTCGAACCAGGGCCTTTCGAAGACGCCTCCGTCATCCGCCACCCGCCCCTTCTCCCCCCGTGCGTCCGACCCGACAGGTGTCCCCAGCTTTTCGTCCGAGCTTTTCGCTTCATTTTTGGAGTCCGCGGGGCCCTCTGGGCCTCGCGAGGGGTACTCTGAAGGCCATGGGGCCTCCTCGGAAATCCCGCGGGCAGCTTGGGACAGGGACGCTGGCAGCATCCGAAGGGTGCGGCGGCAGGTTTTGCTCGAGGGCGTCGAAACGGGTGTGAGGACCGGTCGGGATTTTTCGTTAGTTCTTGTATAGTTTCGCTCATTCCGCCGGCCCGTATTGTGCCATCGCAGGTGTTTGCCTGCGTGTCCGTGGCCTCTTGGGGCCTCTGAAGGCCGTTCGAAACCCTCTTAAACTTTCTTTTTGAGCCGCTTGGGGGCCTGGTGTGGCCTCCAGGGGGCCTCCTGGGCTGTATTGGGGGCCTCATGGGGCCTCCTGGGGGCCTCTCGGGGCGGAAGGCTAGAACTGTTGGTTCGCAGTCCCCCTCTTGGGGCCATCTTGGGGCTCTCTTGGGCGATTTTGGGCGCCTCTGGGTCCGTTTTGTGCCCCTCCTGGGGCCGTCTTGGGGCCCCTGGAGCGCTCTTGGGAGCCTGCTGGGACCTGGCCGGGACCTGGCCGGGACTTGGCCGGGAGTTTGCCACTTTGATCGTCGGGTGGCTGTAAGTGCGGTAAGAGCGTTCATCTTACATAATCTTAGTTAAGCCATAGAACGTACACTTGTTGATCGCGCATCTCATGTGTGCATATGCAATACTTATGGTGTTTGTAAGTGTAGATGTAAGTAATATACTAAGTTAGATATCTCTGCTAAGTCGATGGGGCTGAACATATTCGTGTTTTTGCTAATCATTTGCGTATTTTTTATTCTTAACTTTTTTGAAATCCATTGAATTTCCGTTGTTGTTGTTGTTCAGTTGTTCAGGACCGAGGCGCCGCAGGTACTTGCTGTACCTCGCGGCCGCGGCGCTGCGGGCTGCGCGCATGCCCGCGGGGAGGGGGGAGGGAAGGAGGAAAATGTTTATCCATGTGTCTTCGGCCCTCCCTTATCCCCCCTTTCCTTAGGCGGCGCACCGCCTTCTCCTCCGTCGCCTCGTCCTCCGTCGGCGGTAATCCGCCTTCTCCCCCCCCCCCATGGCGGCAATCCGCCTTCTCCCCCTCCGTGGCGGCAAACCGCCCTTCTGGCGGCAAACCGCTTTCTCCTCCTTTGGCGGCAAACCGCCTACCCCTTCTGGCGGCAAACCGCCTTCTCCTCCTCTGGCGGCAAACCGCCTACCCCTTCTGGGGGCAAACCGCCTACTCCTCCTCTGGCGGCAAACCGCCTTCTCCTCCTCGTGGCGGGAAACCGCTTCTTCCCAACCGCCCTATCGGCGGCTTGCTTTGCCGCCTCCTTCCACCCCCTCGGCGGCAAGCCGCCCACCCCTTTCCCCCCTCCCCTCCCTGGCCTCTCCTTGACCCACCCTCCCCCATAGCTCTCTTCTTCCCCCCCGCGCACCCTTCGGCACCCCCTCCCCCGCCCCCCCTTCGACACCCTCTCCCCCCTGCGCCCCCCCTCACCCAGGAGGAGGAGGAGGAGGAGGGAGAGGAGGAAGAGGAGAAGGAGGAGGAGGAGGAGGGGGAGGAGGGGGAGGAGGGGGAGGAGGAGGAGGAGGAGGAGGAGGGGGAGGAGGAGGAGGAGCAGGAAGAGCAGGAGTAGGATATGTCCGTCGCACGCGCGTTGGCTCGATCCGTTTTTGGCGAGCCCTCCTCCGAGGGCTTCGGGCGGCGTGCGCGCGCGGGGAGTCGCGCACTCCGCTCGGCGCGCGGTCGCGCCGCATCGCTGCCATGGAGGGCATCCTTCGAGGCCGCCTGGAGGAGGCGCGGGCGGCGTTCGTAGCGCGCGGCAGTGCGACGGAGCACCTTCCTGCCTGCATCCAGGCGGCGACGTCCCAGCGCTGGTCGCAGCTCCAGAGTGCGCAGTTTGCTGCTTTGGGCGGCGGCGTGGGGTGGGCGCAGTCCGAGCTGGGAGACTTCTTGCAGGCTCTGTCGTCGGGCAGCCTGCAGGGGAGGAAGCTCCAGAACTACGAGGGGTTCATTGAATTTCTGACGCCTCAGTTGTGGGAGTTCGTGCTCTCGCCGCATTCGGGCTTCACTGCCAAGATGGCGGCGTTCTCAGAGCACCTCGGGGCGCTTGGCCTGAGGCATCCGAGCTGCCCGACGGCCGCCAATATGGCAGCATTCTTGTTGCTGGTGTGCAAGCAGAGGCGTGGAGACGGGCGAGATCACGGGGGAGCTGTTGCAGTCATATCTGGCCACAGTGAAATCCTCGTTCAAGAATCTCGTGGCGACGATGCCGCCGCCCAGGGATGGCATCCAGGCTCTCCCCATCACGCCTGGGGGGCTCCAGTCTCAGTACCCCATCACGTACGTCGACGCCTTCCCGCCAGGTGTTGGAGCGACGGCGCCGCAGATAAATCCCGTCGGGATGGTGACGATTGCGAAGCTGATTAATCCCCGTGCAGGGAAGAAGAGCGGCCACCTCGCGCTGCCCGCGCCTGCGCCCGCCCGCGGCGGGCTGCAGCCATCCCACGGCCCAGGCGGCGGCTCTCCTCAGCAGCACCTCCCCATCGCGGCGGCCGATTCGTTCTCTGGGCGCTGGCCGACGGCTCCACGGGGAATAACAGAACGCATTCCCCCGCGGGACACCTGGTATTGGGTCGAGGGGTGGGTTCCTGGATCGGCGCGGGGTACGTTTCTGGATGCCTGGATGGAGGGCGTGTTGTGAAATATTCCCCCCCCCCATCCCCCTAGGGGGATGGGGGGGGGGAATATTTTCGTTCGGCGGTGATCCGCCTGATTTCAGGTGGGGCTTTCGCGCAGCGGCGGCCGCTGGCCCAACCCAGCCATCCAGCTGATCGACCGCTCGCAGACGCAGCAGCCGCAGGAGCCGTTGCAAGAACGAGCAGGTTCGAACCACCAGCTTTCGATGGCGGCGGGGAGTTCGGATGCGCCGTCGACGCAGCAACTGGCGGCACACGATGGCGGCAAACCCGCCGACTGTCAGCCGTTATCGAGCACCGCCGCCGCCCAAACGGCCTCGATCAGCAAGAGCCGCGCGGCGAAGAAGCAGAAGAAGCATGAGCTGCCGATCGAGCTCGACTCCGACTCCGACTTCGGCATCGTCGCCGTGACGCCGCCGCCCAAGGCTGAGAAGGTCGGCATCGCCGCAGGCTCTCTGAAGAAGACCCCGACGGAGGCGGCTCTGGCCATGGTCGCGGCCATGGATAAGAGGACGAAGGCGGTCAAGACGAAAAAGAACGCCGAGGCGGTGAAGGCCCCCACGCTTGCCACGGGCAATGCTGCTAAGAAGACGACGCCGCCTGGCAATGACAACGCGGCAAAGAAGACGACGCCGCCTGCCACGGGCAACGTGGCTAAGAAGACGCCGCTCCCCACGGGCAAGAAGACGGACGGCGCGGCTGGGAAGGACAAGCAGCGCAAGTGGGCGAAGCCGAGGTGGGAGATGCAGACCACACGCAACTTGGCGAGCGGGGTTGAACCTCCCACCGATGAGGCGTCGGGCGCGCGCGGCGATTCCCAGCAGCCCCGCTGGGGTCGCAGTTTGCGCGCCCGCCGCCTTTCAGGCGACTGTTCATCGTTGCTCCGCCCCCCAGGTGCAGTTCCGCAGCGGCAGGGTCGGCGTCCCTGGCAGCAACGTCAGCCTGAAGTACATCGCGGGCGATGAGGCCGACAAGGCCAGATTCTCACCGACGCCCTTCTCGACGCCCTCCTCCGCGCTCTCTTCATTTTCGCCCCTGCCTCGACGCCCCCTCCGCCCCCTGCTGCCTCGTTGCGCCCGATCGCTCCGAGGCCAGGGCCATCGCGGAGGCGGAGGAGCTGGTCAAGAAGGAGCTCGCCGCCAGGGCGCGCGGCGAGTAATTCGCGCTACGACTCTTCAACTCTCCAGGCCAACGGGGCGGCCTCGGGATAACAAAAAGGTCGTGGCGGATATGCCGCCTCGTGGCGGATATGCCGCCTTGTAGCGCAGCCTTCTCGCCTTCCAACTCGTGGCGGACATGCCGCCCCCGCCCCACCCCTTTGCGCTCCTCCGCCCTTCAGGCGGACATGCCGCCGCCCCCCTCCCCTACTCGGCCCACTCCGCGCCCCCGCGCCACGTCCCTGCGCCCCCCTCTCCGCTGTCAGGCACTGGATCCCACGCCAACTAACGTCGGGGAGACGCCCACTGCTCGAACGGCGAAGGCGTTCACCCAGAATGGCATGGGCGCGCGCGAAGGCACCGACGTTGCCACCGCCCGTTCAACGACGAAAACAAGTGAACCAAGACCTGCACATTCAAAGGGACGCCAGTTCACTTATATTTCTGGTTCCCAATGCCACCCTCACTCTGCCCCCTCCCCCGAGACCCCGTCGCAAGAACCAGCGGGGCCCTTCTGAGAGGCCCCCGAGGGCTCGAGGAGCTCCAAGACTTCAATGGGTCCATGGGCAACCCCCTCCCCCTCCTCCCGAAGTCTCGCTTCCGCGTCCGATTCCATTTCGGTTCAAGCCCGCGGCCCGCGGGTGCCCGCGAGCCCGCGCGGGGTCGGCCCCCCCCCCTTTCGCGCCGACGCGTGGGCTGGGGCCCGCGCGCCGAGGCTGCGCCGCAGCCACCGCGTCGCGCTCGGCGCCTCGCACTGCGGCCGCGGCCATGGCAGACAGCGACAGCGCGTTCGACGCGTTGGAGGCAGCTGCATCGCCAAAACAAGTGGCCCCGCGTGCGGTAGCCAGGGACGCGCGCATCGCGCGCGAAACTGGCTGGCCGCTCTCGGTCGAACTGTTTTGGCGATTCGGCGCAGGAGATGTTCGGGCCAGCGATGCAGTTGCTCTCCGACCTTGCGGGCGTGGACAACAACGCAGGGGATCGGTCTTCCTCCGCCAGCGGCAGTCGGCCAGCCAGCGCGCCCACGTTGGCGGCGCAGCCAGCGCGATCGCGCAGCCCGCGCCACCCGCGGGCACCGTCGACGCCGCCGCGCAGGCGGGGGCCGACGTCACCGCCGCGGGACCCGCGGCAGCGGCCTTTCCCGCCCTCGGCTCTCGTGAAGGAGCTCGCGTCGCACATGCGGGGCGCGACGCCTGTGGTGGAAGAGCCCCCCGAGGCGGTGGAGGCGCATCCCAGCGCGGTGGAGGCGTTCAGGACGCAGCTGCGAGCCTGGCTGAGCGACCCCGTTGGGAATCCCATCGACTGGCGGTCGGAGAACGTGCTCGCCGTGCTCAAGGAGTACCAGATGAAGTACGACTACAAGAAGTTCCGCGACCGCGGCCCGCCTGGCCCCGCCATGGGCGGGCCGCAGACGTGGCAGGGCCAGGCGTGGCGCGCCAATGCGAAGCGCTGGGGGAACCGAGGTGGCGCAAAGCGCGAGATGTACGCGAAGCTGCACGGCAACAAGGCAGCGCCGCGGGTGCGCGAGGCGCACGTCCCCAAGCCTCAGCTGATGCATCGGGAGCCCAAGGCGCCGAACTTGCCCAAGACGATGCCTCAGCAGGCGCCGTGGAGGACTGGCAATATGAACCCTCCAGTTCCGCCTCCGCCGCCGAAGACCATGGGGCCGCCGCCGCCGAAGACCAGGCAGCCGCCAGCAGGGAAGCCCAGCATGGTGCAGCCGAGGGCAGGGCGTCGGCTGCAGCCGACAAGCAAGATGGCACCACCGCCAGCGAAGCCGCGCCCGCCCGCCCGCCGAGATGTCTTCTTGTAGGGTGATCGCGTGGACCTGCAAGCGGGCTGGGGTGCATAGCTTCCGTAATTCGAGCGCGGATAGTTGCAGCTATCCGCGCTGACGCGTCATGACGCGCCGCCTCTCCCCGCCTCGTCTCATCTCATCTCTCCTCCCCTCTCTTCGTTGCCGATCTATCTCATTGGCGGACGCGCCGCCTCCCCCCGCCTGGCGGACAACCGCCGTTCAGATACGAGCATCGGCGCATCGGGTTTGTTCTATGCGGTTGGAAAAAAAACACCAGTCCTTCCCTGAGCCACCCATTGGCGGCTAAACCGCCCTGAAGCCTCCATTGGCGGCCACGCCGCCCATTGGCGGCTAAACCGCCCATTGGCGGCCACGCCGCCCTGAGCCCTCCATTGGCGGCTAAACCGCCGCCGCCGCCTGCTGGCATCCCGAAATGTGCGATGCCACCGCGCCTCTTACACATGTATGTTTTTGTTGTTGGGACGCTGTATCGGCTCGAATCTAGGCGCGCACAGGCTCGCGCCCCACGCCGCCCCTGCGCTAGCCGTGCACTTCTCGCCCTGCCGCCATGGCAGGCCAGCAGGGCGAGAAGACCGTCATGTTCGGCTTCAAGTGCCCACAGAGCAGCAGCTGCAAAAGGGGCGGCAAGTGGTTCCAGGGAGAGACAGTGGAGGCGGCCAGGAACAAGCTGGTGAACCACCTTCGCGTGTCGCCGTACCACGACTTGAGCGAGGACGAAGCGGAGGTAGCTGCTGTCGCACTCGAGCCCGACTCGTGGGAAGTCGACCTCGCGGAGTGGCGCCAATGGGAGGAGGAGAAGGCCAACTGGGGCTCCGCCAAAAGGCGCAAGGGGGCGCCGAAGGTCGAGCTGGCGCCAATCCCTCCACAATCCCGCGTGGAGCGCTCGCACCAGCTGAAGGACGCGTTCTCGGAGGGCAGCGGATCGTCAGGCGCAGCTTCGTCAGCCACGGCGGGCATGAGGATGTCCACGGCGTTGGCCAGCCAGATGTCGCCCGATAGCATCGTGGTGCTCAACGGCACCCAGTGCCAGGCTGTGCTCGACTCGTTGCGCCGCGCGCGTACTGCGACGCAGATGTGCGCCCAGATAGCGGAGCGCGCGGTGAACGCTTTCCGCCAAGAGGAGCAATGCATCGCCGAGTGCGGGGACGTGTTCGCGAGCTGGCTGGTGCGCAACGCGACCTCGTAGGTGCAGGTGCACGGCTGGCAGCACTGATGTCGCCTCAGCATCAGTAGCCTCATTCGCGCAGGCGGCGCGACGCGTCGGCCCTACACGCCCCCCTCCCACTCCTCCAACGCAATTTCAATCCACACCCCTGTGTCAGAACAAATTAGGACACCCCCACACACTCCATCCGCACTCAATTCGTGAAGGCCGCCACGCCGAGGTGAATTTTGGCCACGCAGGCGGCCGAGTAGCCGCCCCCCAATGCAAGGCGATATGGGGGCGAGTGGACGAGCGGAGCGGGAGGAAGGTGAGGGAACTTCGGCGGATAAGACAGGTGGGCGGTTGGATGGGATTTGGCAAAAGGGCTGGGTGGAGAAAACTGCATCCGCATAAGAATGAGTGCGGCTATTTTCTGGATGTGCTGCATCGCCATGTCCGCCCACCCCCCCATCGCCTTGCATATGATGACGCTCAGGCAGCGCGCCCCGATTGCGCGCGCTCGCCCGTCTCTTCGCTGCCGCTCAGGCAGCGCGCCTCGCTTCCGCGCTCGCCCGTCTTTTCGCTGCCGCTCAGGCAGCGGTTTGAAGCACGCGGCGCCGTCCGCGGTCGGTAGCGCAGGGCGCCGCTCCGCCCCTGCTGCTCCGCTTAACTAACTCGGCGGACGTGCCGCTACGCCGCCGCCATGCACTGGCAAAAAAAAGTTGGCTGTTATCATATGTTAGCAGATGTTATCACGCGCCTGATAACACCTGATAACACCTGATAACACCTGATAACATGTTATCAGGTGTTATCATGTGTTAGCATGGTGTTATCACACGCCTGATAACATATGATAACATATGATAACATGATGTCAATTTTGTGTGGTTGTCATGTTGCGCGCAATTCATTTCAGTATCCGTATCACCTCGTGCGTCCGCCACGCTTCGAGCGGCTAGTCCGCTGGCGGCCAATCCGCCTCCCTCGCCGCGCCCCTGCACCCTCTCAAGCGGCGAGTCCGCTGGCGGATATGCCGCCCCCTTCATACCTCACTCCACCCCTCCCTCCACCTTTGAAGCGGCTATTCCGCTGGCGGCTATCCCGCCTCACTTACCGCGCGTTTTCTTCGTCATCGCTTCGCGTCCAGCTCATCTTGGCATCAGGGCCGCGCGCGACGCGCGGCTTCTCGCGTGCCAAGGCGGTCACGCCGCCATGGCGGGGACGCCGCCCGCTGAAGATCACCAGCAGCATTCTCTGGCAGTGATGTTCGGAGCAGCCAGGCCGAAAAACAAGGGAGTGATGACCAAGGCGCCCGCAGCGAAGCCCCGTGGGAAAGCTAAGCTATCGGGGACGCAGATGACACTGACTGGACAGCTTGTGCCGCCGCTCGCATTGACCGACGCAGGGCCGCCGAAGGCACGCGGGAAAAGCAAAGGCAAGGGCAAAGGTAAGCACCCCGCAGCGTTGAGGACGGCTCGCAAAGCTGCGTCAGCCGCAGCTCCCGCCGAAGAACTGCCTCCTCAGGGCGCAGCGGCTTTGCCACCAGAGCCGGACGACGCAGCGTCAGAGGCGGCATCGGGCTCCGAGGAGCGCGGCGACGAGATTGGTTCCGAGCTCGGCGTCAAACAGGATGAGCTTGAGAGTGCCAAGCGTGAGCTTGAGGAGGAAGAGGCTCCACCGCAGGGCGCGGTAGCCAAGGTTGAGAATGAGGAGCGCTCGCCCGAGGCGGCAGCGCCGCAGGCGGAGGAGGAGGAGGCAGCTCAGGACGATCCGCCAGCAGGCGCTCCCCAGGTAGGGGAGTTCGTGGATGTGCATGGCATCGAGGATAGCATCGTGCGTTGCAACCGCTGCTGTCGCACGGCAAAGGAGTGCAACTACAGGATCAGGGCGAAGGGCCAGTCGACTTACCAGTGCGACGCGTGCAACACGAACGGGGTGCGCCTTTCTCGGAGGTTCGGACAGTGGCCGCCAAAGTGTTTCGCCAAAATGAAGAGTGAGTTCAAGCAGCAGTTCTACAAGGATCTGGCAGAAGATCCTGGGCTGTCGAACCTCGATCGCATTGAAGCCTTCGTGGTCAGCTCAATCACTGTCCAACGGATGGAGGAGGAGCGCGTCCGCAAGGGTGGCAAGTACCTTCCGCTGAGGAAGTGGGCGCACGACGGCTTCGACGCGAAAAAGATTGAAGATAATGTGCAGGATAAGAGGTGGAACCCTGATCTCGGGGAGTGGACGTACAGGCCGCAATTGGAGGCGGCCTGGAGCGAGACAGTGGAGGCCGCAGTGCGCAACGAGCTGTACACCGATAAGAGGACGCAGGCGAAGCAGAGCGGCCCGCGGGCAGCGGCCTCGACGGGCGTCGCAGAGCACGGCGGCGACAAGGGCGACAGAAGCGACGAGAGCGACATGTCCAGATCCAGGCGGCGCCGCAGGCGCAGGTCTGACAGCCGCAGGAGGAGGAGGCGCAGCATGAGCAGGCGCGACAGCAGGGGCAGGCGCGACAGCAGGAGCAGACGCCGCGACAGACGTCGCGACACCAACCGCAGCAGGAGCCGCTCGCGCGGCGACCGCGACAGGAGCAAGAGCCGCCGCAAGGGCAGGAGCAAGAGCCGCGGCAAGAGCAAGGACAGGAGCAAGAGCAGGCCGTTTGGGGGTTCAACGCAGGGGTGTCGCCTGGGCTTCGCATTCGTTTTCGGTTTCCGTTCAACTCTTCAGGTTCGGATCGGGTTATTGATTTCGCTCGGCTCGAAGTGTTGTCATTTTCGGACAACCCCGAAGGCTCCGCAGGGATAAGGACGCTGAGAAGGAGCGGAGGCGACAGGAAGCGAGGGAGAAGGCCGAGCAGGCCAAGAAGGAGACGCAGGAGAAAAACCTGGCGCTGAAGTGGATCGGCACCGCAACGAGGCTCGAGACAGAGCTGGACGGGTACCTCGAGCATGAGAAGGCGGACAAGGTGCCGTCATGGGCTGTGAAGAACGCGAAGGCGGCGAGGAAGTCTGTGGCAGTCATGAAGGCGGTGGCGCAGAAGCGCGTGCACAGCGGCGCGGCGTTGACGATCACGCAGGACGAGGCCATCAGCATCCAGAAGGATGCGAGCTCGGCGGCGAGGGCCATCGCGGGGATGCTCAAGGAGGCGCAGAAGCACAGCACCTGAGCGCCCCATGGTGGCCCAGTACATCATGAAGTACGGCCTGAAAAAGGTGGAGAAGGACCCGAATAAGCCGCGGCCGCTGGGCCGCTCGTGAGCAGGGGCGGCAGTTGGGCCGCTCCTGACGAGGTGTGTGATTTCGTACAATTGTTATTGTTGGTGAAACAACATTTCCACCGCCACCCCACTCGTTACCACCGCAGCCCTTCGTTTGGCGGGGATGCCGCCTTTCCACTCTCGCAAGCCCTTGGCGGACATGCCGCCTTGCCTTCATTTGGCGGAGATGCCGCCTTTGCTGCTCATCGCGCTCCGATGCCTCACTTGGCGAGGCGAAGCGCTTGCATAACTCCCTCCTGCTCGAGCGCGTCCTGCCCGAGACCCTACCGCGCGAGCTGTGGCTCGCGAAGGCCAGCGACACCGTTGGGAATCCCATCGATTGGCGGTCGGAGACGAAGCAGAGGCGAAGCAGCTCCTTGGCAGGGGCGGCAGTTGGGCCGCTCATGACGAGGTGTGTGATTTCGTACAATTGTTATTGTTGTTGAAAAAAACATTTCTTCGTTGCCATCGCCACCCCACTCGTTACCACCGCAGCCCTTCGTTTGGCGGGGATGCCGCCTTTCCACTCTCGCAAGCCCTTGGCGGACATGCCGCCTTGCCTTCATTTGGCGGAGATGCCGCCTTTGCTGCCCACCGCGCTCGCACCGTTCTCTCGCGTTTCCCAATGACATGATCTGCCACCGTCCCACCCCTCATCCGTAGTCTTTGTGGCTCAAGTGGAGCCGCTCGAGGTCGTGCCCCTTCGCGGTCTTGCGCCGCCATGGCGAGCATCGCGGACAAGTACGACGTCGATGACTTCGAGCTCATCACGGGTGGCAGTGCGTGGAGCTGGGCGACCATCGTGGTGCGCTTCATCGAGTGGCGCAATCGTTGCCGCCATGCACGCGCCGTTGGCATCAAGGGCCAGATGCTCATCGACAAGGCGCGGCGCATGATGGAGGAGGCGCGCCGCACCGAGGAGCGCGGCAAGATGCTGTGCCAGATGTCGAAGCAGACGGTGCAGGACATCCCAGGCGGCATTCGGTTCTTCTGCCGCCAGCCGCACCAGGAGAGCTGAGCGGCGATCGGCTGGGCCGATAGAGGAGGATAAGGAGGAAGAGGAGGCAGGATGAGGAGAGGAGGAGGAGGTGGATGAGGAGTTGGAGGCAGCACGCGCACCCGCACTAAGAGCCGCCAGCCGCCGCCGCGCCCGTCCCGCGCTGCGCCCGCCCCGAGCTCGAGCCGCCAGCCGCGCCCGTCTCCGAGCGCTGGCGGCTTGGAACCCGAGCTTGAAACTCAAGCTCGAAATTGCGTGCGAGAAAAAGAAATCTCCCTTGCAAGTTCCGTTGCTACGCTCACTTCGCGCCTCCGCAATCTCCCCCACCCACCCCCCTCCCCCCTCCCCCCTCCCCCCATGCCCCCTCGCCCCCACGCTCTTCGGCGGCTACGCCGCCCCTCCCGACCCTTCAGGCGGCTACACCGCCATGCCCTTCGGCGGCTACTCCGCCCCGCGATCCATTCCCGCCTCCACTTCCGTCTCTCTGGCTGCAAATCGTTTTTCTCAACCGCGCTGGGCCTCGCGCTGCCCCCCGCCCCCGCCCCTCCCGCGCGCGGGCGTCGGCGCAATGGGGAAACGCGCCCTGCAGGTGGACAAGCAGGTGGAGCAGCGGGCTCGACTGCAACAGTGTCTGTCCCTGCGCGGCGTGTCCGCGGCTTTGCTCGAGCGAATCGCGACTGCGCTTGGCCATGGCGACGACGCGGGCGATGCTATAGACGTGAGCGCTCGGGCCATGCAGCGATCGCAGACGGCATCCGTGGCCGATCTCATCAGCGCAGTGCGGCTGCAGCCCAAGATCGGCACGCCTTTCCGATGGAGCGTGGCGCTGCCGCAACGGCTGATGCCGAGGCTCCTGTCGGACTGCCCTCTCTGGAGTTCAATGTTTTGGGAAGCGATGCGCCGTTTCCCTGTGTCGCGCGATCGGCCGTGGAGGCTTTTGCTGTACTGCGACGACATTGGCGTGGGCAACGCCTTGAAGATAGATTATCGTCGGAATCAGCTCGCGGTGTATGCGAGTTTCCTCGAGTTCGGATCCTTCTTGCAGAAGGAGGTTGCGTGGCTGCCGATCGGCACCTTGCGCGTCGTCGTGAAGAAGAGCATCGGCGGCTCGGCCGTGGCGCGGGCATTGCTTCGCGCGCTGTTCCTGGGCCCGGAGAGTCTGTCGGAGCACGGTGCGCCAATCGGCGGCGTGCACTTTTTCGCCAAGTTCCACCGCTTGATTGCAGACGAGGCGGCTGGAAAAGAGACATTCTGCACCAAGGGCGCTGCAGGTCTGAGACCGTGCTTGCAATGCAAGAACGTTGTGCTGGATCAGGCGGAATGTCTTGCAGACTACGACGACGATGATTACCTCGTGCCTCTCTGGTGCGCTGACTCGCCGCGCTTTGACCCGCTGTCGTCAGACGAGTTTTTGCAGCAATATGATGATTTGGCGTCGCTGCGGGACACGACAACCAGAGCGAACATCGAGAGACTGGAGCCAGGGAGGAAAACATTTCCATCGATCCCCTTCTGATGTCCCCCCCTTCCTTCCCTTCTGATGTTCCGGCCCCCGAAGGAGACGGCAATGTGCATCACTCTGGATGACCGTTCTCTGGTGGCGTGCCAGGCGTTGCGGACGGTGGCGCCGCCGAGCACATACGTGAGGGACCCCATGCATACCATGCTGGCCAGCGGCGGGACCTTGCAGGTCGAAATCTTTGCGCTCCTCAAGGCGGTGAGGGATGTCATCCCCGACGCGTGGGGAACGTGGCGGGATCGCTGCTCGGCGTGGCGTACTGGCAGACGCGGCAGGAAACCGCCAGCGTTTCTGTTCAGCGTGGCTCGGAAGAAAGCGACCTGCAAGGCGTCGCACTTCGTGGGCAAGGCGTCGGATTGCTTGGCCGTGTTCCCTTTGATTCGTCTTTGGGTGCACACAGAGCTGCGTCCCAGCGGCATGGCGAACGCTGCGGCGCGGTCGTTCGAGGCGATGGCGAAGATGCTCGAATTGTACATGCAGGGCAAAAGGACATGCGGCCGCAGCTGAAACGCAAACGCTGGCCTGCGCGTTCGAGGATGCACCGCGTCGGCCCGCGCGCATCCTCGAGCGCTGAGGTGGCAGGCGGTTCGGCTACGTCCTGAGGATCGGCGCCGTGCCGAATTTGATAGCTGTCTGGACCAAGGCCGTTTCGATTTCCTTGGCGCTGCACAAAGCCGCGCACGGGCCAGCCCTGATCAAGCCGAAGCATCATTATTTGGGGCACGTCCCCGACCAGCCTGCGGAGGACGGCATCTGGTTGGACGCCTTCGTACTCGAGCGGAAGCACAACCTGCTTCGGTCCAGGTCGCAGGAGATCGACAACCCTGAGAATTTCGAGCGGTCGGCCTTGACGGCGATGCTCGCCTGCTTCCTTGAGGAAGCGAAGGAGGCGCCGCGCTCCCGCGCCAAAGCGTGGCGCACGCCAGAGCTGGACAGTACGTTCGGGCACTCGGGGCGCAACCTTGCATGCCCTTTGTGGAGGAAGATGGGCTGGGAGAGGGGAAGGCGGTTTGCCGCCGAGGCGGCTCGCCGCCAGGAGGAGGAGGAGGAGGAGGAGGAGGAGGAGGAACCCCTCCGCAGGGCTGAAACGTGGACCAGCAGAGAGGCGTCGATCGACGGCCAGATGTACGGCAGCCAGGACAGACGGCGCAACCAACCTTGGTATTTAGGGGTGCACATGCGTGTGCCCCCCCAAAAATCGAGGCGTTGCTGCCCTCAGGATTTTCTCCTGGCGACGGCGAGGCGTACATCGTGCATTGCTGCGCGCAGGCTGGCGCCGCCAGCTACCTGCTGGTGGAGACCCTGGAATGGGTGCGCGCGCCATGCCCAGGCGCGTCCCTGTGGCGGCCGCGCGGCGACGTCGCCGTGATGCCCGCCGAGCTGATCCCGCCAGCCTGGGCGGCTTATCGGCGACTACAGGACGATGGCTATGTGCTCGCCATCACGTGAAAAAGGAAAAAACGAGCGCATGCGAGAGCGGATATGCCGCTGGCGGATGCGCCGCCCTTCGATAGAGAGGTGCAGGAGGGAGGGGCGGATATGCCGCCGAAGAAGGAAGGCGGGCTCGGGGAGGGAAGGCGGCAGGAGGGAGCGGGGGCGGGCTGGCCGCCGACAACGAGGAGAGGAGAGGGGAGGCGGTGATGGCCGCCGAGGGGAGGCAGTTTGAAGAATAGTTGATCCCCCCCCCTCTCCCTCTCCCCCCTTCCCCTCCGCGCCCCGCAGGCGTCCTGAGGGCGGCTCGGCGCGTCGACCTGCGGCGCCCTGTCCTGAAAAACTGTTGTGTTGTAGTTGTTAAAACGTTTTTTCTGTTTTTTTCCCGAAACATAGCAATATCAAGAACAAACATGCAAAACATAGAAAGTTATGCAAATTTCGGGTTAACCGAATCGGACAGCCCACATCGACTTAGCTCACTTAGCTACTAAGTTGGGGATGTTGAGGTGTATGTATCGATATATCTTGGCAGTGGTACCCGATAGCTCATTTGATAAGATGGATGGTTATGTGAGTAGTATGTATGGTATGTTGTTGAATATACTTATCTAACACAACGTGAAGTAGATGAATGCGAAGTTCGATATTTTATATATGTTGAATATGTGAGGTCAACTAGCATGAACCTACATACATCTTCGTTGAAACGATTTCATCGGATATACAACGCTCTTACCGCACTTACACCCACCCGACGATCAAAGCAGGACCTTGCCAGGGTACTTTTCGTCCGGGGGCTCTCATAGGCGGCTCCGTGCGCGTGAATTAGAAATATTGTTAACCAGTTACCGGGGCTCTTAGCACGCCCATGGCCCGTTGGGCCGGCGAATTTTGGGCTGAGGTTCCAAGATTTTCCGGGATCGAGCGAGGCTCACGGTTCTGGGTGGTTTTGGAGCGTTTCGGGATTGTTTGGGGGGTTCTCTTTTTTGGTATGCTTTCCATCAGGTGCCCCTCGTGGATGGCTGTCCGGGAAGGCCTGGGCCACCCCGAACGGCCACCAGAGGACGGAGGTGGCAGGGGAAGGGAGGCGGAGGGAGGGTGGAGGAAATTGGTAGGGAGGCGTGGCGGGGAGGGATGGGAGGGAGGGAGGGGAGGGGGACAGGTAGGGAGGGGGAGGGAGGGAGGGGGGAGAGAGGGGATGGCGAGGGGAGAGAGGGAGGAGGCAGGCGGGGTGCGCTCGCGCCGCGCCTGGCATCGCACCCCTCCCACGCACCCCGACCTCGCACGCACCAAAGCACTGCGCGCAAGAGCCACCTCGAGGAGGCAGGCGGCACGTGCGGGTGCACGGGGGCGGCCAGCGCCGCGTCTCCTCCTCCTCCTCCTCCTCCTCCTCCTCCTCCTCCTCCTCCTCCTCCTCCTCATGGAGGCTCGGCGTAAATCAGTGCGGCACACGCTGCAGCGGGAGCACAGTGTCTGCGGATGCGGGAGTGCGGCCAGCCCTGCGGCGGGAGTGTTGTCGTTCCCCTTGGGCGGACGTTCTGGAGATTTATGCGTCGTGGCGTGCACACTACTCCAGATTTCGTAATAAAGGGAGGGGGGTCTCATTTGGGGGCGGGTCTCTTCCAGGCCATCTTGGAGGGCCTGGGGGGTCTGGGGACGATGTTTTGGAGGGTTCTCCCACGTGGGAGGTCTGAAATGGCTTGTCGTGGAGGGTCCAGACCCCCTCCCTTTTATTACGAAATCTGGAGTAGCCAGAGCAGAACTTTCTGTTGGCGCGCGAGTGTTACCAGTGCTGCGGCGAGAGCGTCGTCCCTTGTACGGGTGATCGGCGGACATTCGCGAGTATGGCAAGTTTTGTAGCGGGGGCACCACCTGCACTGATGCGAGAGTGCAGTGCGGCCAGCGTTGCGGTAAGAGCGTCGTTCGAATTGGATGGATGTTATCTGGAGATCACTCAATATGGGAAGCGCCGCAGCGGGAGTATTATGTTTGAAAGGCCGATGACGTCTTGGTTGGAGCATGCAATATCGAGAGCCAGGTCGGGACAATCCTCTGTGAACAGGCATGGGGAGGGGAATAGAAAGACAACATCAGGGGACAGAGGAGGGTTGTGTTCATATATTTCCCAAGCAGTGCTTGCACTTGAGAATTCTGATTTCCCTTCTACGGGGGTGGGCCTGGCTGGCGGTCTAGCGGCTCGGTGGTCGCCGTCGCCGCCCCGTCGCCGCCTCGTCGCCGCCCGTCGTGTGGCCCTGGCTGGCGGCTCGGTGGTCGCCGTCGCCGCCTCGTCGCCGCCCGTCGTTTGGGCCTGGCTGGCGGTCTGGCGGCTCGATGGTCGCCGTCGCCGCCCCGTCGCCGCCTCGTCGCCGCCGGTCGTCTGGGCTGGCTGGCGGTCTGTCGGTTATGCTGTCGCCGTTGCCGCCCCGTGGCCCTTCATAGGTTAAACCACGCAGATCGCACCACATAGCAGATTGAACCACGTGATTCTGCGTTTCCTTTTTAGTGTTGCAATTTACACTGATTCTGCCCCCCATCGTCCATCCTAAATTTGAATCCATACCACTCCAGGCACGCTGGTATCGACACTCCCCGTCATCCCTTGCAACAAAATACTATGCGCGTGCACTGGCTTATCAAAAATCATCAGTTTCCAAGGATTCCTTGCAATAGATGGGACGAAGTGCACAGGCGCCCGTCGTCGCGCGCGCATGCCGGTATCCTTCAAACACCTGTGGTTTCGTAGGGATTGCAAAATCCAGTGTCCAAAAAACATATACAAACACATGACGTCGCACAAAACTTGCGCTCGCGCTCTTGCGAATCCTCGGGAAAACCATGGGTGTTTGCCCTTGCGCGCGTGTTGTCGCAATAATTTTTTTTTTGCACAGCTCGGACGAGGTGCACGCGCGCGCGTCGTCGCGCGCGCATGCCGAAATCCATCATAGACCGGTGGTTTCGTAGGGATTTCAAAACCGACTGCCCCGAAACCACATAACCATACAAACAAAATGCGCTGGCGTTTTTGCTAATCTTTCAGACAATCATACTTCTTTCAACATGTTCATGGAATTGTGCCAAACGGGCTTCCTCGCGCCGCATGCCGAAATTATTGGCACGCCCTTGCGCGCGCCCTGGGGGGGCACGATCCGTGTCAAATCATGTTATGCGGGCAACTCGCGCGCGTCGGCCGCGCGCGCATGTCGAACTCCTTCCAAAGCCTTCATCACCGATGCGAGGACGCCGTCATCGTCGTCGGCGCGATCAGCATGGGCGCTGTCATGAGCCGTGCCGTCGTCATCGCCATCATCGTCACTATCACCATTCATATCATCGTGGCGCCTGCCATTGTCGTCGTTGCAATGATACCGCGACCGGTTCGCGCAGAAGTGCCCGTTGGGAAGTGCCCAGCGGTCAGCGCCACCGAGGCCGCTTCGGTCGCGCCGCACTGGCTGACCGCTGCGCGCGCGAGCATGCGCGGGCTAGCGCCGCAGAGATGCCCCAGCCAACACCAAGCAGACATTGCAGTCGCCGCCGCATGGGTTTTCAAGCTGAGTTGCGGGTGGGTGCGTGGGACGATTGCGCGAGCAGTTGAGTTGTCAACTTCACGTTTTTTAACAGTCTGTGCACCACGTGGTGCGAACCACCTCGATTGCGCCACGCAGGTCGCACCACATATATCGCACCACATACACTGCACCACGTAGGCCGCGCCACCTCTTACATTTCATAACTAGCGCCATATTGGTTGTAGCACGTAGGCTCTCCTTCTGTAAATGAGTATTAGGATCAGACCCCCCTTTACCGGACGTAACCGCTCCTTGTTTCGAATTTCAATTTCCATGCGGTTCGGCCCCATCGTCCAACCGAAATATGAACGAATAACAGCTCAGCTAAACCAGTGACGGTTTCCCCCTGCGCCTTTTGCCAACAATTCTATGCGCGCACGCGTTTACCAAACATCGCAAGTGTTTGAGAATTCTTTGCAACACACGGGACGAAAGGAGCACGCAAGCGGCGTCGCGCGCGCATGCTGGAATGTCTCAAAAACCGTATATGTCGCAAGGATTTCGAAATCGAGCGCTCCGAACAGCACATAAAGACATATGGTTTCGCAGCGGGGAGTATCAAAGCAAGCTTATGCTGGAGCTCCTGCTGATATTCAAGCGAAACACTTGTTGTCAACATGTTCATACATATTGCTACCAAATTGGCTTTTCGCGCGTGTCGAAATCGTTGTGACGCTTTTGCGATCGTGCTGTCGCAAGAATCCCTTGCAACAGATGGGACGAAGTGCATACGCGCGCCGTCGCGCGCGCGCATGCCGAAATCCTTCCAAAACGCTTGGGTGCTTAAGGATTTCCAAGCCGAGTGCCCCGAAAACATAGCAAAACGTTGCAACCTCAGTTTTCACACCACAAGACTGCGCGCGCGCTCCTGCGAATTCCAAAGAAAACCATGGATCGCTCACGATGCCCATCACATTCTGTCAAGCGGGCCTCTCGCGCCGCATGCCCAAATCATTGGCACGCCCTTGCGCGCGTCCTGGGGGGGCACGATCCGTGTCAAATCATGTTATGCGGGCAACTCGCGCGCGTCGGCCGCGCGCGCATGTCGAACTCCTTCCAAAGCCTTCATCACCGATGCGAGGACGCCGTCATCGTCGTCGGCGCGATCACCATCGGCGCTGTCATGGGCCGTGTGTCGTCGTCATCGCCATCATCGTCATAATCGTCATTATCATCGTTGCTATCATCGTCGCGTCGACCACTTTTGTCGACGTTTCCATGATACCTCGCCCGCCCGAGCCACCGATTCGCACAGAAGTGCCCGCTGGGAAGTGCCCAGCGGTCAGCGCCACCGCGGCCGCCTCGGTCGCGCTGCGTTTGCTGACCGCTGCGCGCGCGAGCATGCGCGGGCTAGCGCGGCCGCAGAGATGCCCCGGCCAACGCCAAGCAGACATCGCAGTTGCCGCCGCATGCGTTTAGCAAAACAAGTTGCGGGTGGGTGGGTGGGATGATTGCGCGTTCAATGGAGTGGACATTTGCGAGTTCCACAAATGAATTGCACCACGTAGGTTGCAACACATAGGTTGCACCCTGCGGGCTGCACCACGTATATTGCACCACGCAGCCTGCTAGAGCACAGTGTTGTTAGGTCCGTGCTTGCTAACATCTCAGCAGACATGTACGGTGTAGTTGCCGAAGGAGGGAAGGAAGGGGTAGGGGCACGCACCGCCCACTTTGATGTGATCGATCCGGCCGACCCTGTTCTATATGGGTTCCGGTTGGCCCCGTTCAGATACTCAGACGATTTGTCGGGGCCCGATGTTTCCATGGCGGTATTGTGCACCTTGACGCGGCCGATCTGATTCTATTTCGGTTCCGTGCCCACGCGGCCGTACGCGACGAACTTTTTGACCTGATTCGATTTCCAGAGTCGATCCTGACGGATTCTGGCATTGTGCCTGAGTTGTGGACCAGAGCCTTCTAGGGGGCCTCTTTGGATCTCAGAACGCCGCCCCCGATGACGGTCGTGAGCACTTCGGCCCCCCTTGACATGGCGGGCGAAGAGAGGCTCCAATGTCAGCCATCGACGCAGCCACTGCGATACCTTTCTGATGCTCGGTGGCTCAGGTTGGTCTTGTCAGACACCACAAGTACTATCATCCTTCATTTCAGCTCGACCCTTTCTCTGCAGCCGCTGCTGAACCAGCACCCCCTCCTGCAAGGAGAGGCGTCGCGGGCGCTGGCCTGGAGCTGTCCCCGTTGGAGGCCCCCGAGCTTTCATTTTTTGACAAGTGATTATCGGGAAGGAGAGGGTCTCGAATAAGAAACGCCTAACATATCCATGACAGTTGTTGCTGGGGGCCCAGCGGCGATCCACGAGATCCGCTCTCGGACATCTGACAGTTTCGTGTTTACGCCGCTTGGCCTCTTCTGGACGGGGCTGGGGAGGAGGAGGAGGGGACGCAGGGGGGCTGGAAAAGGTAGCCTGGCGGGCGGGAGGGGAGGAAGAGGAGGGCGGAGGTCGGGTCGGTGAAAACGAGGGGGCAGGAAAGGGGGCTCTGCAATACCTGCAGCATGCAGCTGGCGTCGGCCCCGCCGCCAGGCGCTTGCCTCGATGCATGGACGCCTCCGGCTCCGGGAGGCGCCGAAGGCCTCCCCGCCCCCCCCCTTTACACCCCAGGCGATGCTTAAGAAAACTTAAGTTTTTGGCCAGAGGCTCGATTATTCTTAATGTTGCAATGTAAATCCGAAGATTTCAATAGAATTTCTGGGTTTTGATTCAAATTCTGAGACTCTGAGTTTCTTAACCCATGATTTCTTAAGCATTTCGCTATCTACGCTCCCCCCCCTCCCCCTGCTGTCCGACCCCAAAAAGGGGAGCCAGGGGAGGGGGGAGGATGGAGGAGTTTTTTGCAATCTGCAACCGTAGGAGCAGATATCCGAGCAGTGTGGACGAACATGCCGGGAAAATCAGCTACGTGAGCTGATTCTCAACCCCCCCTTTTGCTATCCCCCTATCCGAGCAACGTGGACGAACATATAAGAAAACCGAGGAGCTCGGAGCGCACCTCGAAGAGAGGCAAGCCGACCTCCCCGAAGGGCACGAAGATGTCTTATGCCTCAGTCTCCTCCTCAGCACCAGCAGCCACTGCATCGCGTAAGCCCCTCGAGACCAGGCAAGCCTTCCCATTCCTGACGCTGCCTTCGTTCCTCGCCCAGCCCGGCAGAGCCCTGGGCCCCGAGTCGGGACGAGCACCTCGTCTTGGTCCGGCTCGAGCGGACGCGCGCGCGCACCTGCCTTGCCAGGGCGGCCTTGCCCATCTTGCCGGCGCGTCGCCCTCACGTTCTGGTCTTTCGTGCGCGCCGCCCCCACAAAAGTCAGGAGGGGAAAAACACACAGACATAATTAATCGTCGATTTTCCAGAAAATATGGGAAGATATGGGAAGTGGGGGGGAAGACAAAATGCCAGAAAATATAGGAAAATATGGGGAATCCTTTTATTTGTGTGTATTTATTTGTGCGTCCTGGGGCCCCTTTAACGTCGCCCCCACAACAGGGGCGGCGCGCGCGCCGAGCGAGCGCCCAGCACGAGCTCCGTGGCGGGCTCTCTGTGGCCGTGCCGGTCTCGGAGCGATGTTCTGCAAGACGACTGCATTTCGATTACACGTAAGAGTGACCCTTCGCCGGAGTGACCTTTGGTACACGCTCAGTGGGGTCCCCCGATTGCCGCGTTCGGTGCGATAGTAGCGTCTTTCGCGCTTGTGTTTGGCCTCCTCGCGCCTCCAAAAAGCCGCGCACCAAAGGTCACTCTTGCCCAGGGTCACTCTTACGTGCAGCCGATGCATGCTACGATGGGGGCGGGCGCTTTCCCCCCGCTGAGGATACACAGTACCAGCACGTGCTGCTGTCAGGAGCGAAAGAAGGACGTACACGTGCACGAATCCACGCTGGTTTCGGGGGTACGCGCTGCGCGAATGTCCGTATCGCGCGGACGGTCTCGCGGGTCAAAGGGCAGTGTTCATGCAGCCGCGCCTTTTGGGGCCCCTAGGGGCCCCACCTTGAAACCCGGCCTCGTCTCCTCCCCTCCGTTACGATTGTGGTCCTCGTTCCCCTCTTCCTTCCTCGAGGTCGGGGGCCCAGGGCCGTCGTTCGAGCGTGGGCACGACCTCTGGGGGTCGCTGCTTGCGATCCGCGCCTTGGGCCGGCTGCACAGACGCTGGCTCAGCGAGAAACGGCAGAAACGGCAGTGTTCATGCGCATGGCTGGGCGCGTACGTCCTTTGTGGGCTCCCGATTCTGCGCCCCAGAACCTTCTCACGACGATCACTGCCAGGAACAACGGGCGACGGGTCCTCCGAGGTGGCCCCGGCCTCCTGCCGGGGGGGGAGCTCCTGCACGAGCACGGGAGGCCCACGGCCAGGACCGGCCAGACCGGGCCCCGAACAACGCCGCGAGGGGAACGAGCTCGGGGGCAAGGGTAGGGGGAGGGGGTTAGGCACAGGTCACCACCCACCAAACCACCCCAACCCAACCCGAAGGCTCAGATTTACCCTCGATTTCTAGTGGGGGAGCCCATACCCCCCCCAACCCGAAATTCGGGTCTTCGGGTTGGGTTGGGGTGGTCTGGTAGGTAGTCAACAGGGGGGAACGCATTCACCCCCAATCGCCCATTCATCGCCGACTGGGGCCCGATAGCCCCAACCTGCCCAGGGGGGTGCGGATTCACTATGGGGAGCCTTTTGTCGATCTATCGGCGATGTATCGCCGATTCCAGGTCGATGTCCCCCCCCTAGGCCAGTCACCTCCTATCGTTGCCTCAGCGAGTTGAACGAGCATCCATTTCAACACCCTTTGCATGAGCGGCGCGGTGCGTGCCATGGCAGCCACGTCCCGATGAAGGTTACGACGGGAATGAAGCTAGCCTCGAGCTGCTTGAAAACAGGGTGGAACCTGGTGGGCAGCTTCGTCCCAGCTGCTCCTCGTTCCCAACAACTTCAGGTAGAGGAGGAGAGGAGAATGGGGAGGAGGAGGATCAGCAGCTGGGCCAGGATGATGAGGAGGGGGCCAAGGAGGAGAGGAGGACCAGAGTAAACCCAGGATGCGTCAAGTGTGCTGCAATACGCCCCCCCGTTCCAAGTTCCCCCTGAATCGAAAGTCCCTACACAGATTCTTTCCCGCTGCGGGAAGCGCCCTTTGGAATGACGAGCGTTTGGCGGCTTGCCACTCAAGACAGCTACGTCTTCTCGAGGATCCACCCGCCACCCGTGTAGCCCCCAACATGTAAAAGTACAGGATCACATCATGCAATGGCAGTCTTGTGAAAGCCCCTGTTAGCAAAGGACCTGCCACACATCCGTGTAAGCGTTACACAATTCCAGACAGTTCGGGCTGTTAACGTTTGCGACATGTTGAGACTGCACACGTTGTGCCAGTTGGAACTTCGAGACATCTGAGTTGTAGAAGTCTGCAACGGGAGGCGCATGTTCGAAGACGCGCAGGTCTCCATCTTCTGAATTGTTCGAAACCTTCAGAACGAAAGTTCGCGGCGCTGAGGCGAGAGCCGCAATTTGACCCCCCCTTTATCCGGGTATGTAATCGTTGGAAATTGGTGTGTGTCGAATGTGCACGGCACTTACAGGAGTGGAAACGCCCATATCGATTGTGCGCCGCGTTCGAGCGAATGTCAAGCGTGCGCGGCGCTGGAGCGAGAGCTGCATTTTGAACACCGTCAGCCCTCCATCCTTTCCGCCATTGGAAGGTTTAGGACGACTGTGCGCGGCGCAAGGCGATAACACCATTTTGAACATCCCACGGGAGGATGGTGGCGTAGTTATTGAACTTGAAAATGTAGGGAATCTCTGGATTTTCTTGTTCCAAATTCCTCGGTCTTGGAGCGTTGGATGCGGGAAAACGTGAGAAGGCGAACAACTCGACAAAAAACACTGGGATTTTTGGGGAGCCTCTCAGGGGTCTGGGGGTTTGACCTTCTATCCTCGTAGGTGTTGAAGTTAGGTTTCTTAGCTTTTCGGGATGGTAAGGCATCCGGAAGCCTCAGGCGAAACGCCTCGCCTGGCCTACGGACACGCTTCGTGGCCCCGCAGGGAGGAGTTCTTATCGGGAAGGGGGGATCGGGCAGACTCGACTAGACGTAGGAGTGACCCTTCGCCCCATCGGGGTCCCCCCCGATCGCGGAGCGCGATGCGATGGTGGCGTCTTCCGTGCTTGTGCTCGGTTCCCCCAGCGGCGCCCGAAAAGCCGCGCACCAAAGGCCACTCTTATCCAGGGTCACTCTTGCGTGTAGCCGAGAGACGGATTTGGTTCATCTCCAGGGCTGCTCAGCAGGGCTACGCAAAAGTGCGAACCCGTGATGTAGGCTGACAGGGGTGGTGCGGCGGAGAGTAGGGTGAGGAGTTCTGATCGTTTGTATTGTAGCCTGAGAGGGGAGAAGGAGGATGGAGGACGGAGAGAGCATGTAGTGAAGAAAAATGGGGGACCCCCCGTCCTGCATATCCGCTTCCCTCTCCCTACCCCCTCTCCCTCTCGAACATCGTCCTTGCCATCCCCCTCATCAAGCTGCTGATCTTCTCTTCCTGCTGCTGCTGCGAGGAACGCGTGGAAGAGCTCTTCGGCCAGGGCCACAGTGTACAGTCGAGGCGCTGAAGAGGGAACCCTTTTCGTGGGGGAGGGGCTCGGTGTTCCTGGATTGTTGTGCAGTTTGCCTCAGGTTCCACTGAGGTTTTTCACGGGAGTTCGAAGCTCAATTTTGGGAAAAACGGAATCCCGGTCTCTCATCTAGGGTTCCTTAGGTCAGCGCCCCGATTGTAGCGATGAGTTCGTGCGACCCGCAGTTTCGTCAGGTTCCGCCCAGTCGCTTGGACAGGCCAAGGGTACGTCGGTTGTTCGCCCTGGTTTCCTGGGGAATGTCGTTGAGTGCGCTCGAGGCGAGCGCCAAGACGTTCCGCCCTTCTCTCTGCTTCTCCCAGTCCTCCTCGCCCTCGTCTTCCATATTCGTTTCCTCTTCTTCATTATACTGCTCATCACGTGCGTGTTTCATGATCTTCCCTTTCCTCTCTCCTCCCGCTTTCCCGAATCCGCCGAGGTGAGCTCTCCCTTTTACGATGTGCGTGACTGAGACCAGTTGTCACGATTGTGAAGCGCAGTTGCCAGATCTACCTGGGTTTCAAGAGGGGGGCTGGATTTTCTACCAAAGTCCCGCTGATTGATTTCGCCTTCGGAGGGGAGGCATTTGTCCGCTATCGCCTTCCGAGATTCGCCAGTCGAGGGGGGCCTGTCTCTCACAGAAGGTTCTGTCACGCCACCCGGTTTGCCAGGCATGAGACAGAACACTCGGCGCGCACTCCACCGCCGCCGAAGAGGGAGGAAAGCATCCACCACACAGCGAAGGCGAGCAGAGCAAGGGAGAAAGGAAGGCAGGCCGCATTTGAGGGACACAGTGATGAGGAGGAGCGCAAGCATGGCAGAATGTTTCCCCATGTGGAAGCCCCCATCTGCTCTGGCCACATTTGGGAGAGGAGGGGGTGGAGGGGTAAGGACAGCAATATCGAAGACCAAAGTCGGAATTAAGGACCTTTCGGCAGTCAGCGCGGATTGTGTGCATCGGCGCTGGACCCGCACGGCTGTCCTGGTGGGCTGCCTGGTTGCTGTCCTGGTGGGCGATCCTGTCCTGGTAGGCTGTCCTGGTGGGCGATCGGGACGTGGATCAGCAGCATGGGGCCTATCGTCAAGACGCTGAAACAAGACCACTCTGGGTTCGGAATAGGCTCGCTGTTCCTTAGGTCGTTCCATGGTTGTTCCGCCAGGTCTCCTCGTGCACCCAGGCGCTGTGGGTGCCAAAAAGGAGTCTGGTTCCTGGTGTAGCGTTCGTTACTTCAGCAGCACGACTGTATATCGCTCAGGAGATCGACCTGGACTTCTCTGTCCTGAAGGACAGGGACGCGCCGGAAGCCAGCCGCGGGGATTTTGACGATCTGTAGCGACGCAGGCCGGCAGAAATGGCGTGCGTGCTTCTGCCTTGTTCCTCCTATTTCGGAGGTGGATCGATCTCCTACACTAACACGTCGATTAAGGAATTGGCCGTTTTCGGTTCGCGAGAGGGCGTCGCGGCCGTCGTTTTTGCGGGCCCAGGTCCATGGGTTTCGGTCCCAGGCCGTTCTCACTAAGGGGAGGCTTACTAAAGGGAGGTTTGTCCACCGCCGACTATTCCAGGGGCCTGCGCCCTCCCGCCGACCTCCAGGAGCGGAGTGTGCGCGGCTTCAGACTTTTTGCTTGTGCCGTTTGCCGCTTCACCGTCTGGCTGCCCGCGGGTGGCCGTTGCCGAGTTGTCCTCCTCGTCATCCACGTCTGTTGCCGGGCTTCCTTCGAAGAAGAAAAACAGCACGCAAACATAAACTCATGCCGGGCCTGTCCCCCTACAGGGGGATTTTCGACGAAAAACAAAAAAACAAAAATACCCCCAAAAGGTAACAAATACTTTAAAAACAGTCCCCTGACTATTTGTTGGCTATTGTTGTTGCTATTCTTGTGTTTTTTTCCCTACCTAGGCTCTGCCTAGAAGGGTTCTTACTCGTTTCGCTTAACGGGCCGGGCAGTGGAACACGCCCCAGGCGGTCCCCCCGGTCCCCTTGGAGCGGTTCACCCAGTCCCCTGGGAGCTTTAGCTTCAGCTTTAGCTGTAGCTTTAGCTTAGCTTTAGCTTTAGCTTAGCTTTAGTTTAGCTCTAGCTTAGGGGATCCTCGCCTGGGCCCCCCGGCGGCGCCTCCGGCGCCCGCCCCTGGCGCGGATCCAAGAAATCCGCGAGGAGCGCCAAAAGTTGTTTTGAGTTTTTCCAGGGCTTCTGGGTGGCCTCTTTCGGACCTCTTGGGGGGTTGGGGATCTTGGGGCCACCCTGTGCGAGTGGGGGCCAGGATCCCTGCGAGTCCCCCCTCTTGGGCCTTTCTTGAGCCCCTCGTGGAGCCCTCCTGGGCCCCTCTTGAGGGCCTCCGGGCCATCTTGGGGGCCGTCTCTGGGCCGTCCCTGCGCTTTCTTGGGGACTCCTCGGGCCGCGATGGGCCGGTGTGGAGGGGGCCTCGCGGACCGCCCAGGGCATGCAGATTCCCCTAGAGTCATACGTCCTGGGTTTTCTTATTGGGCATGGCAGTGTAGGAGTCGCTAAGGACACGCAGGGTGAGAAAGGAAGGGCGAACTGAGAGCCTGGAGTTCCACATTTCCTTATGCCAGCTGGAGATGCGCACTTCACGAGCCAAACGGGGCCTTGCTCAAGCCGCATCATGATGGAAAGTGGGCGATCCTCAGCTCGTGGCGGTAAAGTCGAAGTGAAGGACCTACGACTCAAGCAGTGGCGAAGCGTCCTGGCTCGCCTATAGGCCCACCAAATAATGTTCTAAGAACGTTTGCGGTCTGCGCGAAATGTTAGTAGAACATTTCTAGCCGGGACTGTCTTGTTTTAACAGACCCGGTGAATGTTCCGAAAACAATGTTTTGTTTTTGTTTTGTTTTTTTTTCCGTAGCCATTTTGGCTCAAGCCGTGCTTGGGCGCGCTCGGGCAAGATGGCGCGGGAGAGTCTGCGCGGGGTGGCTGGTGCCCGCTTCGCTGCAGACCGCCTTGTGCAGCGGCTGACGCGCGAGCTGGCAGAGGCCCGGGGCGAGGCCGCCAGGCTCCGCGAGCTGCTCGAGGCGAAGGTCGACGGCGAGGGGGACCCCGAGGTGCTGCGGCGCGAGGCGATCGCGAGGCCTGTCCTGGCGGCCCGCGTCGCCGGCAGACCCGAGGCCCCAGCAGCCAGGCGGCGGCGCAACGTGGCCTGGCACGCCGCTTCCTGCCCGCTGGCCGGACCGGAGCCGGCCGCATGGCGCAAGGCCGAGCGCGGGCCCCGCCAGGGAGCAGCTCCCAGGCCAGCTGGTGATGCCCACGGCGGTGCCAGCAGTGAGGGGGCAGCGCGGCTGCCGCTGGAGATGCAGGTCGAGATTTGCGTCGCCGAGCCCGCCGTGAAGCTCGGGAGACCAGCGGAGCCGAGGGCGAGCCTGCGATCATGCGCCCAGCCCTTCCGATCGAGGCGCACGCCGCTGCGGAGCGGGGCCACGCCGTACGTACCCTTCCGCCAGCTGAGCTGCGAGGAGACGGCCGAGGAGGTGCTTGCGGCGCTGGACTGCGGGCCCCTTGCTCCCGCTGACAGGGCTGAGCTTGGCCCTCCCCGTGACGGGGCTTGGACGGCAGACGTGGTGCGGGAGGGAGTCGGCGCAGCAGCCCTCCAGGTGCCGTGTCGTGCCGAGTGGCCCCAGGTGGGCGGTGCTGCAGGCGCTGGAGCGCCGCCGCCGCCGCTGGAGCACCTGGGAGGCCCAACTGGAGAGCAGGGCGACAGCAGGCACGGCGAAGGCGAGAGCGCCGAGGGGAGCCAGGACAGCACGGTGTGCTCCGCGACCCTCTCCGCCGCCACCGCCGAGCGCAACGATGCTGTCACGCAGTACCTGCTAGATAACTATGCTGCGCTCCTCCGAGGGGGCATCGGAAGCGTCGAGCGCGATGAGGTCGACGAAGGCTCCGTGGGCGGCGGCAGCAGTTCCTACGTCTCCTCCGTGTTTGGGGTCTTCAGGGACTACGGGCCCGACCACGGCCAGTTCCTCATCGACGAGTTCCCCGACGGCAGCGAGCGCGCTGCCGAGTACGACCTCGAGCGTGCCGCCTGGCTAGCCCAGGGCTCGCCGAGCTTCGCCGAGCAGTGCGCTCGGCTGGAGCGCAGCAGCCACTTCGAGGATGATTTCGAGTGAGGACTTCTCAGGGTTCTGAGTACGCGCGAGGCTGTTCTTGGCAGAAGCGTCCGCTGGTTCGCTTAGTCAGTGTTCTCCTGCTCGGAATGTGATCGCGCGTTGAGGGTGTGAGTGAGTGGCCTTCTGTATTTGCACGCGTACGTGCTTGTTGCAGTCTGTGCCCGCTTGCACCGCAGATATTCCTCCTGTATGTCCCTTGGTACGGGAGATGCCCTATAGACGGGGGTAGAGCTTCGGACGCGTCGAGCTGCGCCTCGGGGCCGTAGCGCCCTCGAGGCAGGAGTTTTCCGACGTCGTCGAGGCTCTCGGGGCCGAAGCGCCCTCCTCCTGTCTTGGGAGGGCCCCTGTGGGCCAGGGCCCCTCGCGTGGGCCCAGGCCCGCAGTGGGCTCCTTTTGCCGTTTATAGGCCCCGCGTTACACGTTACACGTTACAATGTTTTGTTTTTAGAATATTCGGGGGTTCTAAGAACATTTCGTGGGGGGCCCATAGAAATGCCGGGACGGTCGGCCACTGTTCAAAAAGGGCGGAAGCGCTCAAATATGTGCAAGCCGTGCCTTTGGAGATCCTTTGGGGGTTTCTGTTGGGGCCATGTTATGGCGTCTTGGGGACCTTTCGGGCCGTGTGGAGGCCATCTTGTGGCCTCTCGAGGCCGTTCGGGGTGTCGGCGCCCTCTGAGCCGTCTTGGAAGGTACCTGGGGCCTCCTCCTCCTCCTCCTCCTCCTCCTCCTCCCCCTCCTCCTCTTAGAAAACAAAAACAGAAGCCGTGCACGTCAGAGCTGCGTTGGCAAAAGGGGTGAAACGACTGTGACCGGCGACGCAAAGCCTCCGGCGTCGCTAATTCCATGCGCAGGGGGAGTTTATAAATCTCGCCATGCATACCCACTCGCCAAAGTAGCCCGCAACGCGACGACCCTGGAGAGCCGCAGCAGGGAGGCAGAGGAAGGAACGACACCCGGGGTCCAGAACGAGCCCGGAGCCGAGTGGAGGAGGAGGGCTAGCGACAGGGGACGACAGCCGAGAGAAGAGGGAGGGGAGGGAGGGCGACAACCCGGGCGACAGCCCGAGGGATGAGCAGGCAGTGGAGCGACGCAGGACGGCGGAAGAGGGGGCGACGACACCATCTGGAGGGCATGCGGCGGGGGCGGGCTCTTCGAAATTCCACCCTCAAAACTGCAGACCAGAATGAGAATCATAATCAGAGATGTCATACGCCAGAGATTCAACGCTCAGCCCTTGATGCCACAAGGATGCCCCCTCGCCGTCGGCCAACCAAACAGTTCGTAGACAACCTAGCAACTTAGATAGTACACGCGCGGCAGCACTTGCCAACTTCTTGTCGGGGGGCAGCCGCGCGTGCCTCCACACATGGTACAACGTCTCAACGCCTGCGCTGGCCGTGCCAAGCCGACGGCGAAGGTCAGGCCCGCTCCGACCCGTGGAGTTCAAGACTCCTCCTCGTGCTCCTCCTCCTCCTGCTCTTCCTCCTCCTCCTCCTCCTCCTCCTCCTCCTCCTCATCATCATCATCATCATCATCATCATGTTCCCCCTCCCCTCCCCCTCTCCTCCTCCTCCTCCTCCTCCTCCTCCTCCTCCTCCTCCTCCCTCTCAGGTAGACCATGCTGTCTTTGTTCGGCATGGGCGCGCCGCCTGGCTTCGTCGAGGCTGCCTCGCAAGGTGTGTGCAATTAGGGTTTCCTCCGTGCCCCACTTGGGATGCAAGCCCGCAGTTGGGCCCCGGCGCAGTGGATCGCCTCCGCCAGCTTGGAAGCATATTCCAGATTTCGTAATAAAAGGGAGGGGGTCACAACCCTCCCAGACCAGAAGTTTTAGACCCCCCCAGACCATCCATGAAAGGGCGGCACTTTGCCCAGACCCCCCCTGACCCTTCAAGACAGCTCAAATCAGACCCCCCCTCCAAATGTACCCCCCTACTTTATTATGGAATCCGGAGTACCCGGCTCCAACGACTGGGCTGTCGTCGGCGTAGACGAGTTCGCTAGCGGGCATCCGGGCGTCTTGGGTTATAGCCCGTGTGTTTGGGAGGCCCGATCAGGGCCGCTGTGACGGCGGAGAGCAGGAGCGGCGAGGGCGGGCAGCCTTGGGGAGGCGCCAGAGGCTTGCGGCCATGGCTCGGACGTCTGGCCCGCATCGGGCAGCCTTTGGGAGACGCCGGAGGCTTGCGGCCATGGCTCGGACGTCTGGCCCGCATCCTTTATGTACTCGAAAAGATCTGTCCGTGTAGATGGCCCGAACAGATTCGGCGAAGTGCGAAGGGTCAGGAGGGAAAAAATCACACAGACACCATGAATCGTCGATTCCCCAGAAAATGCAGGACAATATGGGAAGTGGGGGGGAAGACAGAGACCCAGAGAATCTAGGACAAATATCGGGAACCTGGTTATTTGTGTTTATTTATTTGTGTGTCCCAGTTCCCCTTCAAAGGGGTGCGGAAGAGCGCCTGAACCAGAGCGGTTGGCGAGACACTGTCAAGCGCTTTGGCCCAATCCAGCGCCAGCAGGACCATATTGCCAGGACAAATATGCCAAGCGTCTTGGAGCAGCCCGCGAGCGAGGGGCAACGCATCCGTGGTGCCGCTTGTTGATCTGAATCCGACTTGCGTGTCCCAGGTTCTGCCTTCGGCACTTGCGTTCGCGTCCTTGTATCCAATTGACAGCAGCGAGATTGGCCGATCGTTGGCGCACTCGGACGAGTCGCCTGTTTTGAACAGCGCGATGACGACTGCTTCGTACCACGCATCCGGCACGACCTTGTCAGTCCAGCATTTGTTGCATATTAGTGTAGCCCACTCGAGAGCTGCAATCCCTGGCGTGCATATAGCCTTCCAGAACTCTCCTGGGACGCCACCGCCTCCAGCAGACCTATTCCTTCTCAGTTGTCGCGCAAAATTGCGGGCCTCTCTCGAGAAAATGGGTCCTTCCGGGATCGGGAGAACAGCGCTTGTAAGGGAAGCGTGTTCGACCTCGGTCACGGGTCTCACAGCACATTGAATTCTGGAAAAGTAGTTTGCAATCGTGTTCGCCCTCTGATCGCTGTCAACCAGTCTTCCGCTCGAGACCGTCACGCGGCCCTGCCGTGCCACCGAACCTTTCCGCAGTTTCCGAATCTCGACCCAATCCCCAGGGAAGGAGATCATCGAGCCACTTCTCTCTGTCTGTTTTGACCGATGCTTTGGTCATACCGTGAAGTCGCCCTTCTCTGTCAAAATCGCCACTCCTCCTTGCTTCCACTCTGCGCGTGATCAGGTTCAGTATCGCATTGCTGATCCATGTTCGATGGCGAGTAACCCGAACCGTAGGCAAGGTATTCGTCATCAGTGTGTTCGAAGGCAACTACCATCGCAGTGATCAACTCATTCAAAGTACAAAGTACACTGGTCAGAATCTAGATCTTCCATCTTGTCTGAGAGTGCGGCGTTGAAATCGTCCACCGCACTGCTGCAAGACAGCGCCTGTAAGTCCAGCCTCTCGTTTTGCTCTGGCGTGGTTTTCTCAACGCCCGCGCGCACGCAGTTGAGGAGCAGGACATGGTGCGACGCAAGGGTCACATCCTTATGACTGCGAACATTGCTGACAGACGACTGCCAGCCCTCAGGGCAGGGTAGAAAATTGGCTTGGCCAAACATGTTGTGGACGAGCTGGATCTGAGGGCTTCGAACGATGTTGTAGCGCGTTATTTGGGCCTCCGGCGGGTGGTCGAAGAACGTGTGGTTGACTACTAGCCCATGCGTCCCACACAACTCAAGCAGCAGATTGCGATTGCAATTTGGATCCTGCTGCGCCGACGGGCAGCCGAAAGCATACGGCCCAGTGTGTGGTAAGTCGCACTGGAACTGCATGCGCATCCTCGCATTGGAAGCTCCGAAAAGTATTGGCCCTCCATGTCCAGAGATGCCTCGGAGAAGGGTGCCGATAGATTGGTCGAATTCTCTCCTGGCCTCGCGTGGTTTGCCGTTGCGTGGGGCGTATATGCTGAAAATCGGCACCTCGCCCCCGCAAGCGCGTAGCTTCACCCGAGCGCCCTCGAGGACGCCATTCTGAATCTGATGATGATTGTACGTATCTTGGGAGAACTGAGAAATCCAAGCCCCGCTGTCTCCTGGTCGTCCGAGTCTCCAGAGAACGCCAACCGATAGCTGGAGCCAATGACTCATGCGTTGACTCTGGCTCGTGAGTTTCCTGGATTGCGAGAGCATCTTTGCTGAAGGTCTGCATCTGCTTCTGAAGTTCTTCGATTTTGGAGTTCTGCGATTTTGGACTCTGTCAGCCCTCCCACGCTCCAAGATCCACAGACGACGACGTTCCTGCAGGGGCGCAGCGGCCCACCACGGTCATCGAAATCTTCTGCGTGGTTGCTGTCGCGACCACCCGCGTCCTCAGTGTTCGGGCGAAGAGAAACTATGCACATGCTCCGGTCCTGGCAAGGCCCATCCTTGACCCAGGATCGGTGCACATGCCTCCCTGGCCGAGGTAGGAGGGCGTGTGCACCGAGCCTGGGCTCAGGATGGGCCTGGCCAGAATCGGTGCATGTGCATACACTCTAGGCGATGCTTAAGAAAACCCAAGTTTTCGGGCAGAGTCTCGATTATTCTTAATGTTTCAATGCAAATCCTAAGATTTGAATAGACATTCTGGGTTTTTATTCAAATTCTGAGACTGTGAATTTCTTAACCCATGATTTCTAAAGCATTTTGCAGGGTGTAGTCTTTTTCTTCTAAGTCGTGCATGCATGCTGTCATGGGTTCGCCAATCATGTGTGTTCACAATGGCAGGATTGCCGACTGCTGGCGCTGGTGAAACATTCGAGGTGGCCATTTCCTGTTCCCCTGGGCGCCCAGCGGCGCCGGTCTGCTTACCCTTGTAGTTGCCCTTCGCTGTGCCCTTGGCGCCTTTCGCGCCCTTCGCCGCGCGGGACACCGGGTCGTCGGACTTCTTCCGGAGCTCCTTGACGAGCGGATACCCAACCAGCTCCGCCCGTGTTTCCACTCTCCTTGCCAGGCGTACTCGACTCCGTTGTGCACCACGTTCACCGACAAAGCTTGCTTCCCGCCAACTGTGACGGTTCAAAGAGCCTCGCCGGAGACTGAGATCGTGTACGGCACCTCCCACGCGTTTTTGAGGATGTGCTTCAGGCCGACACAGCAGTTTCGGGCGGCGCGCTCGATGGGGGGACTGGTCCCCAGATCTAATTATTTCCCCCCGCTCCGAAGGCCAGCGCCCCGCATGACTCGACCGCGCTGTCCCGCTCCAGCGTCGTCCCGAACTCGGCGAAGACGATGCCTGCGTGGCCTCTCTTCGGATGTGCTTTCACTGGGGGAGAGGCTCCCAAAGACTTCAATCGCTCCTGCAACCATGCGGTCGCTTGGGGGAGGTCGGAGAGGCCGCTAGATTACCGATCACACCCGCCGCCGTCTTCTTGACCATGGTCGGGTCCTGGTTCGCGCCCTTCTTCATGATCATTTGCTCACCATCCAGATTCATGTACTCCTCGATGTAATTGCGCACCATGGTCCCGACGTCGTCGGTTGGAAGGGGCGCCTTCTTCAACAACTTTTCGTATAGGTCCTCCAATTTGTCCACGCGGGCCTCGGTGCTTTTAATGCTCGTCTCGACGTCCGCAAGCCGGTTGCACATCGTCTCGCCGAGAGTCGTGAGTTTGAGCTTCAGGTTCCCGAAATCCTCCAGCAAGCCCTCCACCGCTGACGTTGCGGGGGTCCATTGTTGCTTCAAAAGAGCCGCGGTGCCCGAAATCGCCACTGGCTCCGTCAACAGCCCCCCAACCGTGCCACTCGGTAGAGTGGCTTCTGCAGCGGCGCCAGCATCCTAGAAGTCCGGCTGCCGAAAGGGGTTCTCGAGCCGTTTATTTTTCTCCTCGCCGTCCGAGAACAAGTCATGGTCCATCTTTTGCAGGTGATCGTTTTTATTTCCTCGTTTTGCCGATCGGAGCGGGCCCTCGCACCCCCGCTCTCCCCCCCCCCTGGAGTGGATCTTGGCTGTTTTTGGGTGCCTGTTTCGAGCAGGTGGAGCCTCCCCCATAATGGACGCACTGCTGCAAGCAGTCGCACTAAGCGGAGGTCCGGAGCCAGACCCCCCCCCCTCCCTCCCCCTTTCGCCCAATGTCGAAACGCCCAATAAAAGAACGCTCACCATCTTGTGCAGGGAGCTCCGGAGGCGGGCCCGCTTGTCGGCGGTGGTGGCAGGGGGCACAACTTCGACCGGCGCGGCCTCGGAGGGCGGATTGCTCAATTCAGGAGGAGAGAAAGCACGCAGACACAATGAGTCGTCGATCCCCAGGAAAATATGGCAACATATGGGGAGTGGGGGGGGAGACGAAAACCCAGAAAATGTTGGGAAACATGGGGGATCCTGGGACTTGTGTGCAGTTCTCTGTGTGTCCCTGGGCCCCTTCCTTCAGGTGCTCTGCGCACTGGGGTGCCCGGCCGTCGCGTGTGCTTCGGCACGGACTGTGCGAGAGAGAATCGAGTGCAGATTGCAAGGACGGTCAGCGTGAGGACAGCGTTGAGTCGGGCGTGTCTCTCTACAGAAGAAATATTTCAAAAATAGACTACAAATAGTATGATGACGATTTTTCGATTATGTTTCCATCGTTTTTAATGTTTCAAGTATTTGTTTGTTATTATTTCACCCAACATCCGCCTGTAGGGCGGTGTACCCGACCTAAGGACAGTGCTTTCTGCAACAGCAGTGTTAATGGCGCCCTCATCGCAGAGCGGATTTCGCTTGGAAAACGATAGGATCGGCCTGGCGTGTCCTGGAGAATTTCGTTCCGGATTTCGAGGTGAATTTCGTGCGGATTTTTTGGCCAGGAATGAAGACTAACAAACAATCCACGCGAAATTATTTTCGTTTTTAACTCACCGTTTTGGGGCTGTGCTTTGGCAGATGTCCATGCAGAAATCCGCTGCAGCACGTCGGCTCGCGCAGAGGGGGATGGGGGGAGGGGGGAGGGCTCCTTAGAAGCACCTCTGCTTCGTAGAAGGCACGGGCCTTATCTACAGATGTAAGGCCGGCTCCTTCTAAGAAGCAGTCTCCTTCTAAGAAGTCCTCCCCCCTCCCTGCACGCCCTTGTGCGCGCCGCCAAAGCATTGTTTCAATATGGTCAACGATAACAGCACCCCTGATTCATGAGCCAATACCACTTGACCCTTAAGGAGGTGGAAAGGGGGAGGGGAGTCAGGCACATGTCTCACACGCAGGCCTTCTCGCCCCTGGCTGGCGGGGATCGGCGGACTACTCTTCTTCCTGCCCCCCTTGTCCACTCCTCGCTTGTTGCCAGGGACATGCATCAGAACCACTGACACGATGGTCGAATGCAAAAGTTATGATCCATGGCGAACTGATAGTGGTGACGTCTTAGGTGGGGCGAAGCCTTGTAGGGAGGAGTGCAGAGGAGTGGCGTAGCCCGCGCACCCCAGCGTCAACGCGCGCGCCCGGCCCCAAGGACGGCCGAAGAGGCGCCCGGGACGGCTTCATCTACCCCGAAGGTGCGCACAAGAGAGGTCCAAAACGGCTCCAGAAAAAACACAAGAGCGTTCCGAAGGACTGAAGGATTTCAAAAAAAAACAAAGATTTTTGTTGAAGGATTGCAAAAAAAAACCCTGGATTGCAAAAACAACCTGGATTGCAACGAAGGATTGCGAAAACACCTTGGATTGCAACGAGTTTTTTTTTGCAATCCTTGGGTTTTTTGCAATCCTTTTTGCAATCCTTGGGTTTTTTTTGCAATCCTGGGTTTTTTTGCAATCCTCAGAGAGCCCGCAGACCCTTCAGAGAGTTTCGAGATGGCTCCATGCGGCCTCAAAAAACTGTCCAAGAGGGCCCCACGGCGGCCCGAGAGAGGCCCTCCAGACGACCCCCCCAGAGGACCCCCAGAGGGCTTCAGGAGGCCAAAAATCAAAGCCCCGAATCATCAGGGGTAACTCGGGTCAGGGATAACTCGAGTTCGTTTTTCGGGAATCCAAACCCGAGTTACCCCGGACCCGAGTTACCCCGGATAACTCGGGCGCCCAGAGCCCCGACTCATCAGGGGTAACTCGGGTCAGGGATAACTCGGGATCCTTTTTCGGGAATCCAAACCCGAGTTACCCCGGACCCGAGTTACCCCGGATAACTCGGGCGCCCAAAAAAACAATGATTTGTCATATGTTGGTGAAGGTTTTTGTTGGCGTTCTCGTCCATAAAAACCGTCGAAGACGGCCGAAGAGCCCCCAAAGATCGCCCCAAGACGGGCCAGGCGCCTCACGAGGCTGTATTGGGGTTCTCTTAGGGCCGTGCTGGGCGCCTCTTCGGGCCATGCGCGTGGCCCCGATGCCCTCGGACATGCGCTCGGAAAGCCACCAAACTTGCACAGAGCTCCTGGGCCCCCGCTTCAGTTTTCATCGCGATTTCCTCGGGGGCTAGTTTTCCAGTGGAAGTCACGTAGGATCCAGCCCGCCCCCCGCGATTCAAAACATGACGAAAACATGAAGCGTGCATTCTTTGTACTTTCGGGAGCAAGCATGGTTCATCCTTCTTTCTTCCGAATGAGAACCGTGTCGGGGGAAAACTCGGCGGTCTCCTTGGGGACCTCCGGGAAGTCTTGGGTATTCGGCTCCCTCTTCGGGGGCGCGCTTGGGTTCTTTGGTGGGCTCTTGGTGCTTTCGCCGGAGCACGTGGACCTGCGAGAGGGCCCCTAGGAGGCACCCTTTCCGAGACGCACCAAGGGGCGCACCTCAGAGTGGGGATCCTCGCCTGCACCACTTGACCCCCCTTGCCCCATTTGCCCTGCTTGCTTCGGGTCCCGCGCGAGTCGGGGCAACGGGCAAGTGGGGCCATTCGAGCAAGTAGGGCAAGTGGGGCAAGTGGGCAGATGTCAAATGGCGAACACCGCAGCATGTCCCCTTCATAGATATAGTAACACCCATCCGTACACTTGGCATCGCTCGGACGTGTTTTGTTTTTTTGGTCGGCGAGGACCATCCAGGGGCATCCTTGATCCTTTGGCGGAACAACCACGCACGACACCGAACAAAGCACAGGTCAATGGACGTCCGAGCGATGGCCAGTAGACACAGTTACCTCCATACGTGCATACGCACGCATACCTGGGCACGGGGCGGGGGCCGGGGCGGGGCCCCCGACCGCGCGCCTGGGGGACGGGGCCGCCAGGGACGCCCCCAGGCGGCCCAAGACAGCCCCAGAGCAGAGAAAAGGGGCCCCAAGAGGCCTCCAAGACGGTCCCAAGAGGGCCCAGGGGCGCCGAAGTATCGTTCCGGCGCGCCCAAAGATGGCCTCCAGACGGCACAGCAGGCTTTCGGCACCCCCAAGGGGTCTCCGAGGGCATTCCCAACAGGGCCCCAAGAGGCAAGCATCATCGATTTCCCACAAGTTGTTGACGGAGTTTCGTGCTTCTGCCTTTTCGGCTTCCCGACGCTCCGATACTGTCCCAGGGCTCAATGGAGCTTAGCATCTGTTCGAGGACATGCTAAGTGCGCGTTATGAAACGCCTCTGCTGACGGGGCCACAAGGAACGGCGGAGGCAAAGCTTTACCCGACATCATCAACACTCAGCATCTGTGCAAAATAATGGTGTGCGCATGCGGGGTAGGGGCAATCTGCAAGACGAAGATGCCAGTGACACAATGATGATGATGGCAACACTAATAAGTTTCACGCATATTTTCACGACAATGCGCAATGTATTACCGACCAGCTTTGTAGACGGTAGTCTAGTCCCACAAGTTACTAATTGTTCGCGCAGGACATTTCGCAAAAGTAGGGCCACAAGTTTCCCGATCTCGCATGTAGGACATGTGTGACACCAAGACGTTTCCCACATGCATTGGTGAATGGCACACCACGCACGAGGGGTATCGTATCATTTGCACAATAACAACTTGCCACAGGACCAGTAGTACGTGGAAAAGGGAACCCATGAGCCAGGCACAACGAATTCTCAAGGGAAGAATGGTTCCAGAGGGGGTGCATTTTCTGAGGTCGTCCGTCCGCGGCTCTGTCCCATGCACCAGGATCCACCACGCCTTGGTTCGAAGATCACCGGCTACAGCACTGGGCCTCCACCGTTGTTCTTCCACCCCACCTCTGTGTACGCTGCGGGATCTTCTCCCTCCGCCACCCCTCCGCGCCCTCCCTCCCTCCCTCCCTCTCACCTGCCCTCCCTCCCTCCCCCCCTTCCCTCCCCCCTCCCTCCCTCCCCCCTCAAGCGCCCTCCCTCCCTCCCTCCCCCCTCTTCCTTTTTCCCTCCCTTCCTCCTTCCCTCCCCCTCTGGCGCCTCCACCCTCCTCCCTCCTGCCCCGTGTCCTCTGGGACCCGTGCAGGTCCACTTTGGCCGTTTCACGGTAAGTGTTTGCGCATGGTTCCAGAGTTTTCAGGAGGGAAGGAAACACACAGACACAATGAATCGTCGACTCCCAGGAAAATATGGGAAAATATGGGAAGTGGGGGGAAGACAAAAACCCAGAAAATATGGGAATATATGGTCCAGGGCTTGGGCCCCCCCCCCCCAATGCCGATGCCATTGGCCCCCCCCCCCCGCGCGATGGTCCCCCCCGCCCCCCTCTGTGGGCGTGGCGTGCTGCGCTGCGGTGCCCCCCCCCCCCCCCCTGTGGATGTGGTGTGGTGCTGTGGTGGTTCAGAGGTGGGCGTGGTTTGGTGCTGCGCTGCGGTGCCCCCCTCCCCCCCCCCTGTGGATGTGGTGTGGTGCTGAGGTGGTTCAGAGGTCGTCGTCGTCCTCGTCCTCGTCATCCTCGTCGTCCTCGTCGTCCTCGTCGTCCTCGTCGTCCTCGTCGTCGTCGTCGTCGTCGCCGTCGTCATCGTCGTCATCGTCGTCGTCGCCGCCGCCGCCGGCGCCGGCGTCGTCGCCGCCGCAGCCGTCGTCGTCGTCGTCGTGGTCGTCGTCGTCGTCGCCGTCGTCGTAGTCGTCGCCGTCGTCGTCGTCGCCGTCGTCGTCGTCGTCGTCGTCTCTGGGACCATACCATCTGGGGGGGGGGGGGGCCCGAGGAATCCTGGGACCATATCATCTGGGGGGGGTCGGGGCCCGTGGGCCCGGAGCCCAGGACCATATATGGGGAATCCTATTATTTGTATGTATTCATTTGTGTGTCCCAGGGTCCCTTTAAGTTTGCGCAGGCGTCTCTGAAGTTGCATCGGTGTCGGCCCGGATTAGTAGGTCGACCTTGCCAGCTCAAGGGTACCTTTGTGTCCTGTGCCTCACGACACGTGCCTTCTTGCACTCCTATGGCGACGTGGCCCTCGGAAGGGTCTTGTGTCCTCTCGCGTGTCCTGTCCAATCAAGGCCGACTGTAAGTGCTTGCGCATGGCTCCAGAGTTTGCGCAGGCGTCTCTGAAGCTGCATCGGTGTCCTATGTCGCGTGTAGCTCCATCTGCCGTTGGTGATCTGCACGAGGCCAGGTGGCGACCCCTCTCTGAAGCGATCCGCTCCATCGCATGCCCCTCGGCCGTTTCCTTCACGAGGGCGAGTGCGAGGACGATGGGGAGGGGGCGGGGCAGGGAGGGGGAGGGGGAGGGGGAGGGGAGGGGGGGGGAGGGGGAGGAGGGGGAGGAGGAGGAGGAGGAGGAGGAGGAGGAGGAGGAGGCGGAGGATACGACGCTCACGGGAACGTCCGCCGCGCTGAAGCGACCAGGCGGGCACCACAGAGGGAGGGCCAGAAAGATACTGCCCCTCCAGGCCTGGCGGGCACGAGCACTCCCACCAAAGGATCACGGAGCCGCTCGAGCGAGGCACGAAGAGAGAGAGAGAGAGAGAGAGAGAGAGCACGGCTCGGGGCGGTCCTGCAGGTTGGCCAGGAAGAGGGCGGGACGCGTCGCGCGCGTCGCAAGGCAAGCACGCGCGCGCGCCTCTCTCGCCCCCGCCCCCCGCTGGACAGAAGAAAAATAAAAGGAGTTTGATGTGCAAGAAAATTAGGCACATCTTGATTGGCAAGCTCATTCAGTGTGCAACAGGCGGAGCCAGCTACATTCAGAGTCACTGATACACAGGGGCCGGGGACAATGAATTCTCCGACCCCCGAGCTTGCCTTCGTCGGCTGGGTGGTAGCCGTCCAGGAAAAGCTTTCGATTCCGAAGGGCCCTGGACGACATCTGATTGACATCGGGGTTACTACAATCTTGCAAAAGATATCCCGCGCCTGCGGCTCCACATGACTAGAAGCCACACTTGATACATAAGATGACATCTTCTGAGGCTACCCAAAGGCGGTGGCCTCTGGCAGCATCTGGAGGGACAATGCCTACCTGAGGCAGCACAGCGGCAGGGACTGAGGAGGTGGCCAAGCACGGCCGCCCAACACAAAAATCCTCGGTCCTCCTCCGCTTGAGAGTTCACGGGCACGAAAGCAGGGCCTTCACGAGGCTGAATATCAAATCGGCGCTGCCTCTTGGGATCGGGTGAGACATCAAATTCGTCGATGGCCTCACGCAAGCGACGAGCATCAGCGGTGCGCGACTCCTGGACCATGTCAAGCTCGACTCTCGAACGAACCGAACGGGCCCCATCGGGGGCCGCCAAGTCCAGGCCTTCCTCGCACGCACGCTTGGCGTTGGACACCCCCGTACCAGAAACCCGAGCAACGGACGCCACCGAGGTTTCAGCATCCCCCATCCCCGCCTCCTCCCTCCGATGTGGGAGGGAGGACGCTATGGGATCAGGAAGGCCCACCCCGATCGCATCCTGAGCAGCACCAGGACCCAAGACATCCCCACGGGGCGTCTCAATGCCAACCGTGGTATGGTCGGCCCGATGCGAACGAGCAGGACACCTAACCTGGGACAACCTCACGCGACTCTTCTCGGTCTTGGAGCCTCGCTTACAAAAGTTGCACCTCCAGATCATCTTACCTGAAACTCTAAAGAAACTGTGGCAGAGCTCACGATGCACACATATGTCTTCAAGGAGAGGGTGCGCATCTTTCTTGGGCCTCTTCTTGGCCCGAGGCTTTGTGAACGTGCGCCCATACAAACCGATGTGGGTCATATAAGATTGGGTCACCCACCTGAGGCATTTCACAAAATTGTTGTGCGCAGCTCTCATACACTTGAGATGCTCACGCGAGACGCTGTGCAGGTCACGCCCTCGCGTGACACCAGCATCCGCCCAACGGTTGCCTCGAGCGTGGACCCCCTGGCCTTTTTGGTGCCCCCCAACGTGTTTCACACAAATGCTGGCCTCTCCAGGGCCTCCGAGGTCACAAAGCTTGGCCCATCTCTGCTCCCACAAATCTACATGGGCCCGCCTTGGGGCGCACGAATAGGCCTGGCCAAGGGTCAAACCATCAACCAGGCCCTTATAATCAGTGAATACCAGGATGGGGCGGGACCGCAACCCTGAGGACCTGAAGGAAAGCGTAACGCTCGGCCCGAGGACTCGATTGAATGGGCCCTGGAAGGGCCCCATAAACGAGCAAACCAATGGATCTATCACTCACTTGGGCGAAGCCCCAACCCGCGCGCGCCGCTTCAGGCCAGAACCGCACCCTCCGACAAGCCCCACCCGTATAAACTGTACCCGAGACCATATCTGCAGTACCATGTCTCATGTACCATCTTCCAGACCGATCCCGCGGAGGAACTGGAGGGAAACACGAGCGCCCCACAAGCCCACGATCCCACATCCAGGACCCAGCCGTCCGCGTCGGAAATCCGCGAACATCGACTGAGTCTAGAAATTCATCACGAGCGGCCTTGTTACAACCACATGTCCAAACAAGATGGTGCGCGTCGCAGTGAGCACCACAGCCAGGACATGCAGCGGTATCCGTATACCTGCACGCCAACAGCCGAGCAGGTGTCCAAAGGCCTCCTCATACAATGGCTCGAAGAACGTGAGACTCCTTCAAGCTGGGGGTCCAGGGAGGTTCTCGAACCCTGTCTGCAGGCTGTTCTGAAGGCCCGTCGTCACTATGATGGGAGCTTTCGTCATCACCGTCTTCATCATCAATCCCCTTCTAAATCCGCCTCAAAAGTTTCTGAATAGGTTCCAACCAGTCACCCAGGGGCTCCTTGGGGTCCATAAAGCTCTGGTCTGGTCCGTTTGGGCGCTTGGCCCAGAGCTCCCAAAGACTGCGCACTGCGGAACACCGAGCGAGCTCCTTGACCGTGGATGGGGGCATCACGAGTGATATCTATTGGTACTCCTTCATCCGTACGAAATCTGAAAGCTGAAGACGAGGTCCAGTGGAGGCCCTTGAGGCTCAGTAACATGGCCCCTGTGGTCCCACAGACCTTTGACCAAGGACGAGGTTCCGAATATAACTTACGTATCTGCCTCCTCCACGCGAGTTGCATAGTGCCCCGATCCAAAACACTGTCTCGTGCGAGCAGAGCCCACTGATACACTGGCGCGACCCACGCCTCCACCTGCGGGTCCTCTATCATGCTGCCTTGAAGGCAAGAACTGATCCAAGCCGACGTGCACGCACCCGGTGCGAGCTAAGCATTTCTCAAAACCGAGCGCATTTTGCTGACCAGGATCGGCGGAGCCCCGTGGGCGCCGACGCCATAGTTCATCGCCGATGGCAACGCCTGTTTGACGAACTTGCAAACCGCAATTCCAGCACGACGAACCTGACGAACACGAGGTTGCCGACGAGCGACGGTAGTCACACGGGAACGAAGTTTGCGATATGTTATCGGCCGACCTGATGCGACTTCGATACCTAATACCTCCAGAACACTGTAATAAACATATCCTAGACCAGACTGTTGTAGCTTGGCACACACCCGATGACCAACTTGAGGCGAGCTCGATGTCACCTTCATCTTGTGACGAGCTGGCGGGGGTCCAAGCTCCTGTAGAACATGCGCCACAGCCGCAGAACTTTGCATGAGGCATCGACAACGCCACGCATAGCACCAACGATAGCAACTGTAATATCATCAGCGTATAGATCAATACTGCGATTTATCAAGGAGGTGTGCTGATACAAGGAGCCGAAAGGTGATAACACAACGCATTGTAAGCAGAACGCTGCAAACGCGCACCCTGGCAGCACCCCCCTGGGGGCCCAAGTCGGTGCCGAAGAACTCTGGTCCCATGACAACCTGCTGGAGCTCAGATACATCCGAATGGCCAGAGTCATAAGTTGCCCAGGAAAACCGTGAATCACTGCGGCCCCTACCAAAAGCCTCCAGCATATTTTATCGAAGCATTTCTCGATGTCGACCAACGCGTGAACCGATACAGTAGCCTCTGGACCTACTGCTGACGACGCCTCTGCCTGAACCAAGACGCGAGCCGCCACATCCGTGGTAGATTTCTGGGATCCCAGGGCAAGATACGGTCGGTTAAGCTTGCTAGCCCAGGCTCTGACCATGTCTACTCGCGCTTTGGCCCAGAGAGTCTGTAGACCTATGGCAAGAGGGCTATCGGCCTATAGCCTCCTGCGGGTTACGCCAGAAGCACTATGTGCACGTGGCACAACGATTGCGGCCAAACTCCAGCCGACTCGCAGACATACAAAAAATAACCAAGTACTGAGAGCGCTGCATTGGATACAAGACTCCAGTGACGAGGTCGAAAAACGATCAGACCCCACAGCCGTACGCCACGGTAGCTGGTTTGCAGCCTGTCTTAACTCCTGGATGGCGAGCGGCGGCAGCCGTGGACCTTTCCCCAAGAGGCCGCGCAAGTCAGTCAATAACCCATCATACCCAGGAACATGCAGACTATCCCGGACTCGATCAGGCTCCTCAGAGGTGGCTTCCCAGACTTCACTCCAAGAATCCCGCTGAGCCTGGACAACGTCCCCAGGAAGGCTCGAGGGTCCCAGACTGGTACAAACTTGTGCACGTTGCCGGCCCTGAGGTCTAGTCCACTTGTGCACCACCCCAGGAGATCTAGACAAACTCTTGCGAAGCCAGCTCACGAACGATGAGGGCCTCGCGCTCGCTAAAAGTCGCTCCTCTTTCTCAGCCAGACGACCACACAAGTCCCCAACAAATCTGAGAAGGCAAACATGATATTCCCAAGGCTGGCGAACAAACACTCTTCCCGAAGGTAGGCCAGGTCCTGAATGATATGTCCAGGGATGCTCGCTCGAAGGCGCCCATCTCTACCGTGACCCCCGATAAAGTCAAGATGGTGTCTCCAAGCCAGCGAGGACCGACTAGGCCCTTTCCCGTGTGATTTTTGAGCGTCGTAAACTCGAACCTGAAGAAGGCGAAGGGCCCGATGCAATGCGGTGCCAGACGGACGCATCCTGGCCAACGCCCCTCCTGCAGTCGAATGGCTGTACTTAGGCCCATCGGCCCGCCCCGCATATGGACCAGGGTCGGTGAGCCCAAAAAGCGGTGCCAACTCACGCTCAGCACCATTGTAGACTTGCTCGCAAACTCCCGCGAGCCGATGACGATGCTCTCGGGGATCGCCCAAACCACGAGAAGCGTCCTCCCGCATGACGTCGGCCCAGTCGAAGTCTGGTTCGCCACGCTCCAAATCAAAAGTGAGTTGATCATCATCGTCAACATCATCGGTGTCAAGCATCTTGGCAGTTGGCTTGACGGGGAAAACTCGCGGCCCATCTTGCCTGACGACCTTTTGCGCTCAAACCCCTGGACCAATAGAGCATTGAATCGGTAGGTGATTTCGCGGCGCAAACCCCGAAGACGCTCGTACATCACAAGAAACTCCTGCAATACAGTCACTGGCCATCCAGTAATCAAGCGTCGTAAAATTGGAAGTTCTGGGGTCTCGAAAGGCCCCTTCACTTGGCACAATAAGTCGGGCACGCAATCGGTCTACCAAGCCACTCTTGTTTAAGACATCTGGCCCAACGTCCCAATATGCACCGACAATCAACAGAACGTTGTAAAATGAGAGACATCGGCCAAGCTGCTTGAGGCGTGCCGTGTTGCGTCTTCCCAGCTGCTCACCTTGCTCTAAATACATACTCACTGCCAGAAACCCATGTCGCGGGCCTCTCTGAATAAAGATTGCCACTGCGTACCCATCGACGAGTGTGTGGTCGGCGAGAAAATCTCCCAGCACCGTAGTCCATATGTGACTGCGTACGAAGACCCTTGCGCCTGCACGGTAATGTCCGCCGTCACTTGGGATGCTTGGGGTAAGAAATGACTTCCATCCCCTCTTGATGGCCCACTCTTGAGCCGATAACAGAGCATGCCCGTGAAGGTGGTGCTCCTGAACCATGACCACGGACAGATACCTCGACCGATCTAAGTAGTCCTGAACCTGCGGCCAGCCTGACCCGTTGAAGGTGCCAACCGAAAACTGAGATCGCTTGCTGCCTTGTGGTGCTCGCCGCCACGGACGATGGGCACCTGACCGCTCGCATTTGCCAGCGCCAGCATCGGGCCCCTCGCCCACATGCGCAGCACCAGACAAGGGAGAGGAGGAAGGTCTGATCGACGACTGCTCCGATAGCCTCTTGCCTCTCGAAGAGCCTCCACATGCCTTCCTCGATCGATTAGTACGCTGTAATCTCGTTGGTCGGCCTGACTCTCCTCTGCATACCCCCGAAGCGAGGACGACGAGCCATGCGTGCCGACGGGGCCTGACCCCGAAGGTCGGTACGACTCGCCACCACATGCCCCAGAGAGCGAAGACGCCACGCCCCGCGTGCCGACGGGAGACGAGAGGGAAGAAGACGCCAAAACCTGACCTGATGCAGAATTGACTTCATCAGTTGTCGGGCGTGACGACTGCTGAGTACTCCGCTGCAAGCCAGCGGGGGAAGACGAAGTCGGAGAAACTGATGGCGCGCTCGTCGCTGAGCCGAGGGGCCGAACAACATCTCCGACAAGACGGGGCATATCTGCGTAAATCTCAAGTGTTGCTGCCTTCAATGCTGCCTTCATCCTCCATGTCATCATCTGCATCTGCATGAAGGAGACTGTTCCAACGATGGGCAACATGAGCATTGTTATACACCTGCCGTGCCTGCGCCTCATATGCGCTGTGCAACTCCCCGAACTGCGTCTGTAGTGAAGCCAGAAGCGTCTGATTATTACCTTGCTGCATTGCTGAAGGAGCCGACTCAATGATAGTACGAAGCCGATCCATTGCCGTGTTGATTGCTTGAGAATCCACCCCTCCTGGGTGACCTGTAGCCATGACTGCAGCACGTGCCACACGAACCTCGGCGTCGATGGTCTCCAGCTCGGCCTTGGCGGAAGCCAACTCTGCCGTCTTGACGTCCAGGTCGGCCGTGAGCAAGTCAGCCTTCTTTTGCAATGCTTCCACTTCTTTGCTTTTTGTACTGTGACGGTCGAGGGCCCGCCGCAAAATATCATCAGGTTTGCGAGTGCGCCGCTCGGCCTGCTCAGCCGCCTGAAGTTGGGACTTGGCCTTTTCAATAAGTTCATCACCATCAGTATGACCAAGCCGTCGCAACGCTCCCAAGGTCTTCCGACATTTTGTGACCTCGTCCACATTGCTAACTTCGGACTGAGAGTTGCCCACAGCAGCAGAGCCAGAGCCCCGTTGAGCATCTCTACGAGCGGCCGACGTAGAACGATCACGAGCACCACGAGGAGGTGCTCCACCAGGATCTGGCTGCCCGTTCTTGTTTCGACCGCACTTAAAGCACCGTTCGGCCGATGCAAAGTTGCGTTGATATCCACATTGCCTGGTGGCGATGCACTCCCAACGTGGGTTTCGCCCACCACCAACGCCATCTCCACGTCCCTTGCCTTTGGGTTCTCTCCTGCCCATAGGCACTCTGGATCCGTGGTGAGAATCCAGTAGGCGCTGATACCGAGACTGCCTCAGGAATCGCCGAGCTTTGCACCTCTGACGCCGAAATCGCCGATGCCAAGCTGGCGAGCGCGGTCTCTTGCAGCTTGCCCGCTGCGCCTGCTCACCTCCAGTGCAATGTGCCACACCAGGGGCGGCGCCAGGCAGCCCCGTCGCCCGCACGGGCGTGGAGCTATCGCGCGCGCCAGGCCACCCACGCGCGCGCGGGCGGCCCAGGGCTGGGGGCTCGGAAAGGCGGGCCGCGGGCCACGCTCCAAGCCACCTAGGAGGAGGCGGAGGAGGAAGAGGAGGAAGAGGAGGAGGAGGAGGAGGAGGAGGGGGGAGGAGGAGGAGGAGGAGGAGGAGGAGGAGGAGGAGGAGGAGGAGGAGGAGGAGGAGGAGGAGGAGAGGGGGAGGAGGAAGGGAGGCGGAGGAGGAGGAGGAGGCGGAGGAGGAGGAGGAGGAGGACTCTCCGCTGCTCCTCGCAGCCCTTCTGCGTCCCGTCCCCTCGTGGGCTGGAGGCGCATCCGCATCCATCGCCTCACGGCCGGGCCGCGGCGCGACCCCACAGATGCGTGGGGTTCTCTGGCGGAGGCCCCGCGCGGAGCGTGTCTCTGCGACCGCGCACCCACGGGGTCGCGGCTCCCGGGGAGTACAGGCCGCGAGGGCGTGGCTGTCGACATGCCTGCCGCTCGTGATCTCGGCAGCCCTCCCGCTCGCCAGGGGCATCCTCCTCCTCCACCTCCTCCTCTTCCTCCTCCTCTCCTCCTCCTCTCCTCCTCCTCCTCCTCCCTCCTCCTCCTCCTCCTCCTCCTCCTCCTCCTCCTCCTCCTCCCTCCTCCTCCTCCTCCTCCTCCTCCTCCTCCTCCTCCTCCTCCTCCTCCTCCTCCTCCTCCTCCTCCTCCTCCTCCTCCTCCTCCTCCTCCTCCTCCTCCTCCTCCTCCCCCCCCTCCTCCTCGCCCTCCGGATTCGCTTCTGCCCGCGTTCCGCAGCAGGCCCAGGGATCGCCCGGGGCTTCTGGCCGCATTCCGGCTTATGGCGTAGGGCCTCGTCTCCGAGGCTCTGCAGCGCCTGCGTGGCTGCACGCGGTGGTCGGGCTGTGGAAGTGCGGCAGTGAAGGAACGGCACCGTCCAAGTCTCAGGGTAGGAACATGTATGAATACCGTTGTTGTCCTGGATAGCCTTCATCGCCACAGTTGGATTCTCCTCGAGATTCGGAGTGGCGGTTTTGGGACCAGAGTTACCCCCTGAGAAGAGGGGGGAGGAAGGAAGGGGAGGAGGCGAGGAGGAGAGGGGAGGGGAGGAGGAGGAGGACGACGACGAAGGGGGAAGCCTTCAGGACGACGAGGGCAGGAAGGAGCAGTGCTGTGATCCGACGCTTGCGCGCGGCATCGGCATCGGCCAGCTCGACGGCGCCATGTGGTGACCACGCCGTGTGGTGAGTCAGCAGTGGCTCATGGGGACGCCCGCGCGCTCTTGAGACTCGGGCCGTTCTCCGCTTCCCGGCTCGTCGGGCCGGGCGAGGAGGGGGGGACGGGGGGAGGGGGGGGCAGGCCAGCCACATTTGGGGAGCTGTGGTCCTTAACCCCCTGGGGGACCCAGTGATTTCGGCACCCCTCGAGAGATCGTCGATGCGATGGGTTCCCCCAGGGGGGTAAGGACCACAGCTCCCCCAGTTATGGCTGGTCGGGGGGGGGGCTGCGGAAGCTGCTGCGCGCGGCTGGTTGAGGCCCTGCCGCTGGGGCGCCCTCCTCGGCACATGCCATGGTCGCTTGTGGCGCTGGGGGGCGCGTGAGCTAATTTGCGAACTGCCCCATTTGCTAGCCCCCCCCTCTCGTCCGACCCGACCCTCGTGGGCATGGGTCGTCGTCGCCGTAGTCGGTCGTCGTCGGTATTCTTGCGTCTGGTAGCCGGCCCGCTCCGGCACCGTGGAGTCATCTTCCCGACACTTGGGTGGCCAGCGATTCTCATCGATGCTTCTCCCCCGTGACCCCCGCACGCGACCTCCGCCGTCCCGTGCTCCACATCCCCCTCCCCGCCCTCCGAACAGTTTGTGCCCCCTTCTGTTCACGCCCCTCTTCTGCTGCAGAGGCCTTGCGGCCGTCTCTGCCGAGCCGAAAAGGATGCCACCGCGGATAGAAGAGGCAGGATGGGGGCGCGGGAGGAGGTCGGAGCACGAGCCGACCGTAACACTCAATATGGCGTTCCGAATGCTATTCCCATGAGTGCAATTGATGCGTTGGGACTCGGATTCAAGTTTTGGAGCCTTTGCCAATCAGAATCAAGACGCTGAACTAAGGACCGCTTTGGGCTCAGGAGGGGCTCCGGTTTTTAGACCGCTCCTTCGATTTAACTCGGGTAATCTAGTCGTGGCCGAGGCTAGCAGTGGCCAGAAAAGCCTCTTCGCTCCTTACTCAACGTTCTTTGTGGCAGCATGACGACTGTATTCCCGACGATAGTGGTGCCCCCCAGCTGTTGACGTTGGGTGAACAGGAGACCTCTCTGCCGCCAGCTTGCCGCTGCTTCCATTCCGAGATTGTGTTGCACGTGGGAACACCACGGCGAGAGGGACTGGGACAGTTGGTTGTCGTGCTCAATGGTCGATGTTTGTAAGTCGGTACCTCCGCCTTGATAAAGATTGCCGTCGACGTGAGACGGCGTGGTCTTGGTGGCATCTGGTGTGCGGCGGAGGACGGGGGCGGCCATCTCGCTGCCTGTAGTCGGTGGTTTTCGGTCCAAGGGCGTCGATCGCGAAAGCGGTAGCGAAAGCGTCATCTTGTCGGCGGAGTTGCGGTAGGAGCCAGTGGATAACGGATTTGCGGACGACTTGTGTGCACCGTACCGCGCAGGCGCCTCCAGAGGCGTCGTCCTCGACCTAGGAACTGTACGATGCATGGTTTTTGTCCGGCCGTCGGAGCCGAGGAACTATTCACCGTACCGCGTTGGGGCGAGGTTTGAAGGGAGTCCAAGCCCCGCACGGTGCATGGGCGCCTTTCTAACGAAATCGCCAGAGGATCTCTTATTGCAGGCCCCGGACATGTGGGGCACAGTGAAGTCTTCCGATCCGGGCGGCACCCGCCATCTCCGTCTCCGAGACGCGCGACATGTGCCCGGCCTCGGGCGCAGAATCGGGAGGAGGTCGTCGGACACGGGCCGCCACGAGGACGAGAAGCTATCCTCATCCACCTCGTCCTTCTCTTCTCCCACAAGGGGGCGGCGCGAGAGCGCGACGTTGTTCGCGCTTCGCGAAGCTCGAAGCGCGAACTTCGCTGCCCTTGTCAGAGACTTCGCTTCGCCAGGGCGTGTTCTTGGGCAGGCTTCGGCCTTCTCTTGGGCGGCAGGGTTCCAGAACGTTCTCAGAGGGTGGCGGAGCGCTCTGGAACGGCCGCGGCGCCCGATACATCCTCTAGGAAAGCGTTCTTTTGAATCCCGGGCGATACGTTACCTGGGTGGGGGGGGGGCATGATTTCTTTGCAGACCTCGAACACGTTTATTGTAAATGCCGGTGACATGGGCCAACCATTTTAATCGGGGATTTCAATGCAAGTTTCTGCAACGATTTCCGGGAGAGGAAGATTGAATGGGAGAGTATGTGTTTCACCATTTCATAAGGACATGCACTCCAACGTCGAACAGAGAGCTGCTAATGGAATTGTGTTCCTCAACCACAGCTTCTATCGCTAACACACTTTTCAAAAGCTGACAGCGAAGCCAAGGTAAGCTATCATGGTATTGGTACGTCTCCGATGGACCCAATATTACCAGGCAAATTTGAGCAGCTTGACCACGTCGTCGTCGATTTCAAGCGGCTGCAGAGTATTCAGAGCATTTGGAGCGTCCGTCGCAGAGCCTTACAATCACACCACTTTCTATGCCTTCGTGATCTGAACATAAAGATCCCCAAAACACCTCGGACACCAGGGCCGCCGCGATACGGTTGGAAGTCTTGACGCAAGTTGGACATGGCGAAGAAGTACACCGAGGGCTTCATAAGCAAATGGGGGAAGAACGTGCCAAGCATTTGCTTACAAGATAAGGCTGCGAATGTTGCGTCCTGCATGCTCGGACCGGCTGCTGACAGCGTGCCACTTCTACCGGCCACGCCGCACATACCATGGATTTCTTCACGGACACTTTACTTGCTAGACCAGAGGAACAAACTTGGATACATGGGTTTTCAAATTGATCTGAAGGCGCTGCACAAACAAGTACAAGTTCCCGCGCGTGCGGATAAGAGGAACTATTTGGAGGACGCGGTCCAAGGAGGTTGGAAACCGATACGCTCTCTGAGGACACAGCCGCCGTTAAACAAGGACGTCTGTGAGACAAACGTGGCGTTCTGGTGGATTCCGAACAGAGAACAGAAACGATGGCAGACGATTTGGAAGATATACAGTGGAAGCTATATGACGGCCCCGAGGCTCTAACTCAAGTGGAATTCGATGCTGGAAGTACAACGGTCGAAAAGGTACGGCGAGCAGTCAAAGCGTTAAACATGCAAAAAGCAGCAGGGAACGATGAGGCACCACCAGATGTATGGCAGATGCTGTGGTCCAGTGACACGGCTTTGGAACTAGTACGGGAACTATGTGATGGACGTTGTCAACAAAAGGCATTTCCAGAATATTGGCGAGAGGCATCCATTGTCACCGTCTTCAAGAATGGGGACGCATTACGATCGAGCAGCTACAGGCCAATTTCACTATTAGCCGTAGGTTGCAAAGTACTCGTGAGCATAATCTCACAGAGGCTCAAAGCAGGTGGCGTGGAGCAGCATTTACGAGAATCACAATGCGGTTTCAGACCGGCTCGCGGCACCGCTGACGCATTGTTTTTGGCACGGCGCCTCATTGATGCAGCTTTGGAAGATAAGTATGGAAAGCCTCTCTTATTACTTTTCGACTGGGCCAAAGCATTCGGCCACATCAAGCCGGATTGACTACTCCACGCTTTTGCTACATTTTGGTACATACGTCCAGATATGCCTAGCAAGACCAAGGGAATTTACACGGCACGCAAGTTCATCGTGGATAGTGGGAAGGGAAGTCGTTTCAGCAATGTCAGAATGCAGGGATCGCACAAGTGTTCCTTTTGTCGCCGTATTTATGTGTCATCGTAGTGTCCATTCTTCTGCAAACTGTGGACGCCGAGCTACACAAGAATAGCCCCACCAGAGTCAACAAACCGTACGTCGTAACGGAGGACATAGTCTATGCCGACGACACGTTTTTGATGGCAGAGAACCCAGACGCTCTTCAAACCCACTTGTGCGTTATTGCGCACATTGGGAAATCATTCGGTCTGGAATTGAATGTGGGCCAGACGGTGCTCCTGAAAGGCCGATGTGATGCGACTATATTTGGGCCGGGGGCGAACCTGTTCAATGCCCAGACCACGATATCTATTTGGGTGGCTTTCTTAGTACCGATGGGAACCCAAAAACAGAGCTTACGCGACGCCAAGGCGAGGCGAAGGGCGAATTTCAAAGTTAAGTGATGGGTGGAGACGGGCAAGTCTGTGCCGCCGGCGAAAAACGATGATATTGGACACGTGCATATTGTCCTAGCTATTCTACGGGCTTGAATCTTGCATGTTGCTCGCCGCTGATAGGGACAGGCTCAAGGGTTTCAAAGCACGGTGCCTACGTAAGATCTACAATGCCCCCCCCAGCCTTTTTGTCGAGGGTGAGCAATGAAGAAGTAAGGGCCGCGAGTGGAACGGCGCGGCTGTCTTCAACATCGTTGCAGCGGCAGTTTGTTTATCATAGGAAATTGGCTCGTGACCGGCCCGGCGCACTCCCCAGGCAAATGGTCTCTGAAGAAGGGGAAGCATACAAGCTCTAGTCAAGAAGATGGAACACATATCACGGAAGCAAGGGCGCCCCCGCCTGCAGTGGACGCTTTGCGTGCACGCGCGTGCTGAGCCTAGCAGGAGATTGTCTAGATAGTCCGCAAAGCCTACTGCGAGGCCCTCCCGCACATTGGGAAGCTGCAGTTGCACGGTATTACAAATATGTGTAGTTAGGTCTTTCCTCCCTTTAGTCCTCCTTTTCCCTTCCTCCTCCCTCCCTCCTCTCTCTCCTGCCCCCCTTCTTTCATGGTGTCGCGCTGATGTATTGCCTACCGCCGCCCACCGCTGCTCAATTCAGTGGCTGTGTTCCGGCGCGCGTGCACTCAGCCTGCATTTTTTTTTTGTTCTTCCGCGGCCTCCTATCTCGTACGATTGCCTGCCGATGCGCCGTCTAGGCGCGGCGTCTTCAACTCCAGTCCAGATACGTTACTTGGGTGGGGGGCGTGTGAGCGGGGCCCATAACGTCACGCAAAATAAAAAAAACGCTCGCCGGAACCGCGGGATCCCCTCCAAAACACGCTAAAAAATTCCAGGAAACACTCCTTGATTTTGCTTGTCGTGCCGGCATGCCAAGCAGCCGGCCGGGCCGCAACCTCCTCGGGCTGCGTCTGGCCCATTTAGCTTCCTGCGCCGGCACGCCAAGCAGCCAGCCGGGCCGCAACCTTCTCGGGCTGCGTTTGGCCCATTTTGCCCTTCGTGCCGGCATGCCAAGCTGCCGGCCGGGCCGCAACCTCTTCGGGCTGCGTCTTGACCATTCTGCCGTTCGCGCCGCATGCCAAGCAGCCGGCCGGGCCGCAACCTCCTCGGGCTGCGTCTGACCCATCTGCACAGCTGCAGCCAGCGATTATCATGGGTTTCAGGTCTCGCGCGAGCTCCTTTGCGGGTGTGTGGCTTGGTCAATCAGGATACACATGACACTATTTGGGGCCCCGGATGCCAAGCTCCCCCCCGCCTCCCTCCGCCACGGCGGCGTACGTTGGCCATCTTCTCGGCTGAGTTTGGCGCCCGCGTGGCAGTCTTCTCGGCCGTGGGGCTAGCCTAATACGAACCGTTTCGCGTCCCAGCGAAGTATGGTCGACCCTTGGTGCGCTGCGCTTCGAAGTTGGTGGAGTGTTTTGGGCGCTGCTTCTCGTGCTTTCCCGCGTTGTCTCTTGCTTCTCCTCGAGATAGCAGACGGCGCCGCGGACTGTCAGCGAATTGACAGGTCGCAGTGAGTGAGAAGCGGGCCACGTGGGATTCAGGGTGGATTGCGGTGTGCTGGCGGGGTGTTTGCCCTCAGCGCAGAGAAGGAGCGGTTGTGGAAGGGGGAATGAGGGGGGGGGGCAGACGGGAACGGATGGCAAAGAGCAGAAGAGCAGCGGATATCCCGCTGTTGGCTTGGAGTGGCGGCGGGGCGCCTGGGCAAAACAGTTTTTATAGTTTGCTTCCAAATCCTCCTTCTCCGTCCTGATCCCTCTCAGGAGGGAAAAAAACACAGACACAATTAATCGTCGATTCCCCAGAAAATATGGGAAGTGGGGGGAAGACAAAAACCCAGAAACATATGGGACAATATGGGGGATCCTGTTATTTGTTTGCTTTTACTTGTGTGTCCCAGGGCCCCCTTCACCCTCTGTCTTTCTAATCTCCTCCTTCCTCGTCTTCCTTTTCCGTCCTCGCCCTTCTCTCCCTCCTCCTTGGGATGGCCAGCCGACCGTCGGCCTCCTTTGGAGGCGGGCGGACGCGCGGGCGGGCTCGGTCGGCCCCACTGGCTGCGCGAACGGACGCTCCAGGCTGCACAACGTGGACCCACAGCGGCTCCTTTCGTGGAGGGGGGATGAGGAGGGAGAGGGGAGGAGGAGGGACGAGCAGGAGGAACACTAAGAGGAGGATGAGGTTTCTTCTCGTGTGCGGAGGAACGCCCCGAGATTGGGTTCCCCCTCCCTCGAGTTGATGGGCCTCGCGCTTTAGCCTCTCCTGCCTTCGCCCACTGGCCGGCTCCTGACCTCCTCCCCTTTGCCAGCTGCAGCATCCGTCGTGGGTCTTAATATTATTATTCGTACGACTACGACTACGACTAACTACGACAACTACTACTACCACGACTATTATTACTACTACTACTACTACTACTACTACTACTATTACTACTACTACTACTACTACTACTACTACTACCACCACTACTACTACTACTATTACTATTACTGCTACTACTACTACTACTATTACTACTACTACTACTACTACTACGACTACTGCTACTACTACTACTACTACTACTACGACTACTACTACTACTTCTACTACTACTACTACTACTTCTACTACTACTACTACTACTCTTACTGCTGCTGCTACTGCTGCTGCTACTACTACTACGACTACGACTACGACTACTACTACTACTACTACTACTACTACTACTGCTACAACTACTACTACTACTACTATCACTACGATTATTATTACTACTACTACTACTGCTGCTACTACTACTACTACTACTACTACTACTAACTACTAACTACTAACTAACTACTAACTACTACTACTACTACTACTACTATTACTACTACTACTACTACTACTACTACTACCACTACTACTACTTCTACTACTACTACTACTACTACTACTACTACTACTACGACGACGACGACGACGACCAGAACGACGACGACGACGACGACGACGACGACGACGACGACGACGACGACGACGACGACGACGACGACGACTACTACTACTACTACTACTACTAAAACTATCACTGCTAGTATTACTTCTACTATTACTACTACTACTACTATTACTACTACTACTACGACTACTGCTGCTACTCCTACTACTACTACTACTACTACTACTACTACTACTACTGCTACTACTACCCCTACTACTACTACGACTACGACTACTCCTATTGCTACGATTACTACTACTACTACTACTACTAGTTCTCTTACTGGAATCACTTGTACTACTGATGCTACGAGTAGTACTTGTTTCATGGTTCGAGTATCACTTCTACTACTACTACTACTACTACTACTACTACTACTACTACTACTACTACTACTATTGTAACTACTACTACTACTACTACTACTACTACTACTACTACTACTACTACTACTATTAGGATTACCAACATTAGTAAAACTACTAGTGCTACCACTTCTAAGATCACTGTTTTTGTATAAGAGGTATTATAACTGCCACGATTACTACTACTACTACTACTACTACTACGACTACTACTCCTACTACTACTACTACTACTACTACTACTACTACGACTACGACTACTACTACTACTACTACTACTACTACTAGTACTACTACTACTACTACTATTACTACTACTACTGCTACTGCTACTGCTACTTCTACTACTACTACTACTACTACTACTACTACTACTACTACTACTACGACTCCTACTACTAGTACTACGACTACTACTTACGACTACTACTATTACTACTACTGACTGACTGACTGACTGACTGACTGACAGACTGACTGACTGACTGACTGACTGACTGACTGTATCTAGTACTTCCACCACTACTACCACTACTACTACTACTACTACTACTACTACTACTACTACTCCTTTTACTACTACGACTATTACTACTAATTGTGGCAACTACTACTACGACTACACATTGCGGCAACTACTACTAATTATGGCAACTACTACTACTTGCGGCAACTACTAATTGCGGCAACTACTACTAATTGCGGCAACTATTACCACTGTATTTGAGAAGGCCCAGCGACCGGTGCCGCCGACCTTGAAGGGGGACGGCGACGACGACAGCGGCGGCGGCAGCGGCGACGACGACGACGCTGACGCTCTGGAGCCTTTCTTGGGGCTCTCTTGGGAGCCTCTTGGGCTCTGTTGGGGCTTGGGCTGGGGCCGCGGCTCGGGCCAGGGGCGTGGCTGGGGCCAGGTCCGGGGCCGCGGCCCAGGCTGGGGCCAAGGCCCGGGCTGTGGCCCCCCTGGGCCGTGTCCGGGTCCGGGGTTGGGGCCAGGGCGGGGGCCGTGCTCGGGGGAGCCCCCTGGAGGCCCAAGGAGGGCGAGCGAAAACCATGTGCCACTCCTCTGTGGACGGGGTTCGATTCGATCGATTCGATCACGCAGGCGATGCGGCCCATCTGCGATGAATCATCATCGTCGGACGCGTCCCACCCGCTACTGGGACAGGGCAGGTGAGCTCTAGGCCAGGATTGGTGCTGCGAAACCCGAGGGAGGGGGCACCCATCCCTAGCTCGGGGTGGTGGTGGCAGGTCGGCCAGCGGGGTCAAGGCTTCCCCGGTGAGGTCGGGGATGGCTGCAGATTTCCAGAATGGGAAGGGCAGGCTCTGAACGAGAGGCAGCAGGAGGATCACCGACCACAGTCACACGATGAAGACGTGGCCTCACTGAGGTCCCCGTGTTCGCATTGATTAGGGATGTACTCCATGGGCGGCTTGGTCTGATACTTACATCCACAGAAAAGACCCCCTGGCCCTAATGTTTTTGTTGCCCTCCTCACTTAGGTCCCCTCCCAAAGGGTTCGGAGTCTTTTGCGGGTCAATTACAGGAGGGCGCCGAGGGATGCGGAGGACGATTTGCATTGGCTTCTGCTGAGGAGTGCTCGATACGTCTCCCCCTTGCATCAAGATCCACTGCCGCTACCGAGTTGCCAGGCCATGCCCCGCATGCTGCGTGATCCGGGTCCGCTCCCCAGCTTCTCGGGGCGAGGCGTTGCAGCAACAGGTCTCGCCTCTGGCGCAGCCCCGCTTTCGGCGGAGGCCGGAGGCCGGCAGAAGTAAGACGGCGGTGGATTCGCCGGCAGAAGGTAAGGTGGCGGAAACAAAACGCGGGACGTCAACCTAGAAACGGAAGGGCTTGTGCACAGGGATGAATGGGCGCGTCATGGCGTTCGCTCGTAGAGCGAGTTTGGCACAGACCTTCGTACATTTCCCGCGCTATTTGAGCTGACTTGTGGAACATCTGTCAGGCGGTTGTGACCGTTCCTCATCTCTGAAAGAACGGCGCTCGCATTTTTTGATCCAGGGTTTCCGGAGCTGGCCAGATGGAGAAGGAGGAGGGCGAAGGACGACGACGACGACGGACGACGACGACGATGACGATGAAGATGACGACGACGACGACGACGACGACGACGACGACGACGACGACGACGACGACGACGGACGACGACGGACGACGACGGACGACGACGACGACGACGACGACGACGACAACCACGACGACGACGACGACGACGGGGATGACGGATAAGGACGACGACGATGACGACAGCGACGACGACGACGGCGACGACGACGATGACTCCGCCGACGACGATTGACGACGACGGACGACCGACGACGGACGACCGACGACTGACAACCGCGTTCGACGACCGACAACGACGGACGACTGACGATTCACGACTGACGACGGCGATCGAGTACGACCACGACCGACGTCGACGGACGACCGATGACTTGACGACCGACGACGGCGACCGACTACGACGACCGACGACGACGATGATCACGACGACCACGACCACGACCACGACCACGACGACGCCGACGTCTCTCCACGACGACGGCGACGACGCCGAGCAGCGCGGGGGGAGGCATCGGGACGAGGCCCGCGGCCGAGAGGTGGCAATGCCTGTTGCCGAGCCGCGGTGGCGCGGCGCGGCTTCCGCGGCGCTGGCGGCAGGAAGCTTGGGTCAAGGCCAACGCTTGGGGGGGTCCTCCTCCTCCTCCTCCTCCTCCTCCTCCTCCTCCTCCTCCTCCTTGGGAAACCGTGCAGGTCAAGGCCAACGCTTGGGGGGCATGTGCTCGGGGGGGGGGGATAGGCTGAGGGGGTTCTGCGGCTGCGCCTCGCCGAGAGCGTTCGGGGGGTGCCCCGACCGTCCCGCATGGCCGCTGGAGGCCCGAGTTGAGATCCGACAGCCGCTGCGGGGGACGCATCGGCCCCCATGCGCTCCTGGATCGCCGACACGGGTCCGATAGCCCACCCCGCCCGGGAGCGGGGTACATCGCCGACCTGTCGAAGATGTGTCGGGAGGGCAAGGAGAGATGGGTGATGACTAGGGGGGGGGGCATCTCATGGCGCTGGCCATGAGGTTTCCCCAGACTTCACGGCGCCTCCTCCTATTTCACTACGTCCTTGGCCCCCGCCCTTTGGGCCGCGGCCGTGCCGCCGGCCAGATTTGCACCCCCCCCTCCTGTCTGGACGCCCGAAATGGGTACTGAAAGAATGGGTATGATGCCCAACAACAATTCCTGTTCATTTTGAACAGGACTCGCTGTCCGCGCCGCCGCGGCCTGTGTCCACTCGAGACAGAAGGCCGCCTGCCCAACAGCGGCCGCTGTTGCTTTGGGGCAACATCTGCTGTTGGGCATCGTGCCCGTTCTTTCCGTACCCATTTCGGGCGCCTCCTCTTATTTCATTACGTCCCTGCCCCCCCCCCCTTTGGGCCGCGGCCATGCCGCCGGCCATGATTTGCACCCCCCCCCTCCTGGACGCCCCCCTCTTGGCCACCCCCGCACGTGTCGCCGAGTCGAGCCCGATGGCTCCGCCCCCGAGCCGGCCGCGGCCCCAGGCGAGGGGCATCGGCGCGAGGAGGGGGAGGCCGTCGCAGAGGGCGGCGTCAAACGACGCGAAGATCGGGACAAAATCGGATCGGGACAACTCGAAATCTCTGAGGATCGGCGGGTTTGGAGGACGTATTGGGCGCCGCGGCCGCTCCAGAGCGTTCCGGAACGCTCTGAGAGCGCTCCGGAACGCTCTGGAGCGATTTATCCCGATCCTAGCCTTGTTTTACGGCGCCGCTTCTCGGGAGGCCTCCGGCCTTCTGCGAGGGCTCGGAGGTTGATAGACCTCCTGCCTTGAAGTCGGGCCTGTCCCCCTACAGGGGGGTTTTCGACGAAAAATAAAAAAATACCCTAAAAATAGTCAAAGCATATTCCAAAAATAGTCTGGGTATCTTTTTACCTTTTTGGGGTATTTTTTATTTTTCATAGGAAATCCCCCTGTAGGGGGACAGGCCCGACATAATCCTACCTTGCCACGCCGATTAGCGAGTTGGTCGTCTTCGCCCCGCGAGAGGGCGCCGCGGCCGTTCTTTCTGCGGGTCCGGGTCCGTCGGTTTCGGTCCCAGGCCGACTTCGCTCAAGGGTGGTTTACTAAAGGGAGGTTTACTAAAGTCAGGAGGGGAAAAAACACACAGACACAATTAATCGTCGATTCCTCAGAAAATATAAGAAAATATGGAAAGTGGGGGGGAAGACAAACACCTAGAAAATGTTGGAAAATATAGGGAATAGCTTCATTTGTTCGTATTTGTTTGTGTGTCCTGGGGCCCCTTCATAAAGGGAGGTGAGTCCACCGCCGAGAGGTCTCGAGCGCCTTCGGGGGAGGGCACTTCTCAGAAGGCCGGGGGACTTCTGAGCCTTCGGGGAGGTCGAGCAGTGGCGGAGCGCCCCGGCTCGCCCGCAGGCCCACCAGGGAATGTTCTGGGAGCCTTTCGTGGTTTCCGCGGAGTGCTCTTAGAACATTTCTGGTTGAGTACTCCAGATTTCGTAACAAAGGGAGGGGGGTCTCGTTTCGGGGGGGGGGTCTTTTCCAGGCTATCCTGGAGGGCCTGGGGGGGTCTGGGGACGATGTTTTGGAGGGTTCTCCCACGGGGGAGGTCTGAAATGGCTTGTCTTGGAGGGTCCAGACCCCCTCCCTTTCATTACGAAATCTGGAGTATGTCTTGTTTCAGCGCATCGGGTGCATACTCTAAGAACTTTAAGTTTGTTGTTTTAACGTTTTTGGGTTCTAAGAACATTTCATGGTGGGCCTATAGGAATGCAGGGACGGTCGGTCCCTGCTCAACGCCCCTTCCCACTTTCCCCCGGGCTCGCCGCCGAAGGGAGGCTCCAGAGGCTGAGAGCGCGGAGCAGCTGGCATCCATCTTCTCCCCAGCCGTCCTCTGGGGTCTCGCGGCGAGGCCTTGGGGAGGGGGGAGGTGCCGTCGGGCGCTGCCAGTTGCCAGGGGTTGGGATAAGAGCGAGTGGCGTAAACATGAACTTTCGGAGGTTCCCGAATTTTTGTAGTTGTCGGTGGTTTCCCAGAGGGTCTTCTGACATAGTCTTGTTTGTAAGTGTGGGGCCCTAGAGCCACCGAAAAAAACAGACAACAACAACAACAACAACAACAACAACAACAACAAAAACAACAACAAACACAAAAACAAAAACGAGTTGGGGGGTGGGTGGGGGATTTCTTGGGTCGGCGCAGCCCCACTGGCGGAGCGCTTCCGTCACGGGGTCCAGCGCCGATCTGAGACATGTGGTCGGACCTCGGGAAGTCGATGTTCGGCAGCGTATTTGCATCTCCACACAAGACGTCCCTGACCCCCGACTCAGGCTCTCTCCATGATTTCCCGGGAAGGCCCCGGCGGCCTCCAGAGCACCCGTCACGATGCCCAGAGGGCTCGAGAGTGGCACGACAATCTGGGGACACGCGTGGCCAGGGACACCTGCGGCAGCATCCGGATTGGATGGACGGGGGAAAGGGGAAGCAGGAGACGGGGAAAAGAAAGGAGAGGTTTGGCCCACAGGAGGCCTGACGGGGGGGGGGGGGGCGGGGACCTCGGGAGTATCTCTCCTGACGCGACCCCGTTGCCCCCAGAACACTCGTAAGACAAGTGCATCTGCTGTTGCGCACGGGCCACATGCATGCTGTCGCGCCCCCGCCGCATGCATCCTCTGGCGGCCCAGCCACACGAATCGTTCGTTTTCAGACAAGCCGCTGGGATGCCGCAAACGTCGGGGGGCCTCGCGCGAGCCAGAGAAAAACAACAGGTCGATCGCATGTGCAATTCAGATCTCTCACTTTGGAAGAGCCCCGCCCCGCATCATCAGCGTTCTAATTTAAGGATCCCCTTGCTGGTGGGGGGGCCTTGGGTCACCATCACCTTTAATTTCTCGGTCACTGCACCTCCTCGTCATCCTCCACTCCTCTCCATCGTCCTCCACTCCTCCCGCTCCTTCCTTCAAAGTCAGCATCGGCGCTGCTGATGCCCACGGTCGAACGCCTGCCTAGTCTGGCAGAGTCCTGGCGAATCCGGCCTAATCCCGCTTCATCGGGTTCAATCGGGTTGAATATCCTTTCGGTGGGGCTCGATCGCCCTTAACTGCTCTTGCGAATACCTCCAAGAATTTGCCTCCAAAACTCCTCTCCGTCGTCGCCCTCTTCGCTCTCCTCGCTCGCCCTTCTCCTCCTCCATAGACGCCTGGGCCTCCTCCTCCTCCTCGCCCTCCTCGTCCTCCCTCCCTCCTCCTCCTCTGGCCAGGAGCCTCCTTCCTCCTCCTCCTCCTCCTCCTCCTCCTCCTCCTCCTCCTCCTGTCCCTCCCTCCCCCCCCCTCCTCTGGCCAGGAGCCCTGTGCCTCCTGCACGCGTCGCCCGCCTTCACCGCGGCGCCCGGCGCGCGGCGCGCGCCGGCGGGGCCGAGCACGCCCGTGGGCGCGGCCGCGCCCGGCGGCGCTGCCTCGGGCCTGCCGGGCTCCCGGAGTCGCAGGGGAGGGAGGGAGGGGGGGAGGGAGGGAGGGAGGGAGGGGCAGGAGGAGGAGGAGGAGGAGGGAGGAGGAGGAGGAGGAGGAGGAGGAGGAGGAGGAGGAGGAGGAGGAGGAGGAGGAGGAGGAGGAGGAGGAGGGAGGAGGCTCCTGGCCGCTCGAGCCGGACGACCCTGAGAAGATCCTGGCGACTCGATGTGTTCGAGCCGGGCGTTTTCGCTTTTGTACGGGTCCCACCCTTAAAACGACGCGAAGATCGGGACAAAATCGGATCGGGATAACTCGAAATTTCTTAGGATCGGCGGGTTTGGAGGATGTATTGGGCGCCGCGGCCGCTCCAGAGCGTTCCGGAACGCTCTGAGAGCGCTCCGGAACGCTCTGGAGCGATTTATCCCGATTCTAGCCCTGTTTTAGGCCTGCCGGGCTCCCAGAGCCCCGAATCATCAGGGGTATCTCGGGTCAGGGCTAACTCGGGCTCCTTTTTCGGGAATCCGAGCCCGACTTACCCTGGGCCCGAGTTACCCCGGATAAATCGGGCGTCCAGAGCCCCACATCACCAGGGGTAACTCGGGTCAGGGCTAACTCGGGTTCCTTTCTCGGGAATCCAAACCCGAGTTACCCCGGACCCGAGTTACCCCGGATAACTCGGGCGCCCAACGATCGTGAGATCCTGGCGACTCGATCTGTTCGAGCCGGGCGTTTTCGCCTTTGTACGGGTCCCACAGGACCCTCACAGGTCGATGCGGCTCGAAAGGTGGCGCAGAAGGATGGGCTCCGGGGCTCCAGGCGCGGATTGTCACGATGTTGCAATTTTTCGCTACGTCGGATCTCAGGGGAAAGAGGGGATTTCAAGCAGTGGCGAAGCGTCCTGGCTCGCCTATAGCACTACCAGAGAATGGTCTAAGAATCTTTTTTTGTGGTTTTCACGAAATGCTATTAGAACATCGGGTTTATGTTCTAAGAACATTGTTTTTGTTATTAGAACAGCTTCGGGTTCTAAGAACAGTTCGTGGTAGGACTATAGGACTGCCGGGACGGTCGGTCCCTGCTCAAGGATTGGGAAGGGGGGGGGGAACGAAATCTGCTGCATGCAGCTGGTTTCGGCCCCACCGAGAGGCTCATTCCTCGATACATGGCCGTCTCCGGCGCCAGGAGGCGCCGGGAAAATCAGCTACGTGAGCTGATTCTCAAACCCCCTTTTTGCTATTCCCCCCCTTTCGCCCGGCCCGAGAGGAGGGACAAGGTTACATAATTTGTTGATGATGAGGAGGAGGAGTAATTAGGAGGAGGAGAAGGAGGAGAGGAGGTGGAGGTGGAGGTGGAGGTGGAGGTGGGGTGGAGGTGGAGGAGGAGGTGGAGGAGGAGGAAGAGGAGGAGGAGGAGGAGGAGGAGGAGCAGATGGATTCAACGCTTCTTGGGGGCCCGTCGGCGTCTCCCTGGAGATCCCTTTTGAGCGCCTGCGTGCTCCTGGGATCGCCTTGGGAGCGCAGCGGCGGCTCCCAGGGATCGCAGGAGAGACTGCGTGGGCATCGACTTCGGCGGGGCTCCTCCTCCTCCTCCCCCTCCTCCTCCTCCTCCTCTCCTCCTCCTGCTCCTGCTTTCCTCCCTCCTCCTCCTCCTCCTCCTCCTCCTCCTCCCTCCTCCTCCTCCTCCTCCTCCTCCTCCTCCTCCTCCTCCTCCTCCTCCTCCCTCCTCCTCCTCCTCCTCCTCCTCCTCCTCCTCCTCCTCCTCCTCCTTCTCCTCCTCCTCCTCGGGTCGCCTACGGCCTCGGGGGAAACCGTGCAACCCCAACCCAACCCAACACGGGGGCCCCGATGTGCCTCCCATCTCCAGTGGGGCGGGGACGGGGAGCATTGAAAAAAACACCTGTGGAATCCGCATCCCCCCCCAACCCGAAATCTGGGTGTTCGGGTTCGGTCGGGGTGGCCTGGTGGGTAGTCAGCGGATTTCTTGGAGCCACGCTGGCCCCCCCCTCCCCTGGCGGCACCTCCGGCGCGGCCCATGGCGCGCTCCGCGCGCCAGTGAGGGGGGGGGTCCAGCGCCGACGCGAGAACTAGCCCGGGCACTTCCGAGATGCCGTGTGCGTGTCTGCCATTGTGTTCCCTCCGCGGGCCCCGAGGGGGAAGGGTGTCGGAGGAGGGCTCTAGCCGAGGCAACGGCGCCACATCGACCTTCCGGTGAGCGGCTCGGATACGGAGCTGTTCCTGTTCAAAAGGGGCTCGGTCGGTCCTGGGGCTTGCAGGCGTTATGCAACAAAACAGTCCCCAAAATAGTCCAGGGACTATCTTGTAAGTATTTTGGGACCTTTTATTGGGGTATTTTTCGGGGTATGTTTCACTTTTCGTCGAAGATCCCCTTGTAGGGGGACACGCCCGACATAACTGTAAAGGCATGAAGAACCCCCCCCCTTTGCGGTGGATTATAACGCCCCCGCACCCTGGAGCGTTACGGCCGCACCGGAGGACCTGGCTGCGGGGACTCGGGGCCTAGCTAGGGCTTCGCAGTGCTCAGCAGAGGTTGGCAGGGGTTAGCAGAGGTGCGTAGCAGGGCCATCAGCAGAGCTCAGCAGCTCTCAGCAGGGCTTACATGTAGCAGGGCTTACAGGTAGCAGGGCCTAGCAGGGAATAGTCGGGCCTAGCAGGGCCTAGCATGGCTTAGCAGGGCCTAGCATATCGCTGTGGAGGCTTCTCGCCGCCGCGGCCGGAGCTGGCTCGATTTGCGGGTCCGGGAGGCTGGCCTCGGGGCCGGGCGGGGCGCCGCCGCGAGGCGGGCGGGTGCCCTGCAGCAGACGGGGTCCTGCGGCCTGCGGCTGCGCGCTTGTCTTGAGTCGGGGCCTGTCCCTCCTCCTCCTCCTCCTCCTCCTCCTCCTCCTCCTCCTCCTCCTCCTCCTCCTCCTCCTCCTCCTCCTCCCCCTCCTCCTCCTCCTCCTCCTCCTGATCTTCCCCGCCATCCTCCCCCAGGTGTCCCCCGAAGGGTTTCTACAACGGCTGGGGGATCACATGGTCGGCGGGATGGATATTCGGAGGTGGATGGACCTCCTACCCTGACACGTCGATTAAGGAAATGGTTGCGGGTCCAGGTCCGTCGGTTTCGGTCCCGGACCGTTTTCGCTAAGGGGAGGTTTACTAAAGGGAGGTCTGTCCACCGCCGAAGGCGGGCGGGCCCTGCAGGAGACGGGGTCCTGCGGCCCGTTGCTGCGCCCTTGTTTTAAGTCGGGCCTGTCCCTCTACAGGGGGAATATTCAAAGATAGTCCAAAAATAGTATAGGGACGATTTTCTGACTATTTTTGCCCATTCGGGTGGCATTTTTGGAGTACTTTTTATTTTTCGCCCAGGATCCCCCTGTAGGGGGACAGGCCCGACTCAACTCTTGTCGGTATCTCTGGGCCCTTCTGCGGGCTGCGGGAGGTTCCTGCACAGCAGTCATGTGGAAACCATGCAGGAGTTGGATGCGGGGGGTACGCTGCATCGCCGCCTCCGCAGGAAACGCTCCCGCTCGGCACGTCGCTTCCGGGCGTCAGGATGAAGGGCTGGTTCTGGGGGCTGTCCCTGTCTTGCCATAAAGCAGGGTCGCCGTGGAGCAAGCGGGTCTTGGAAGGACGGTGGGGGGGGTCGAGGTCAAGGGCAGGTTTTGAGACCCGCCATGAACCCAGGCCTCCGGCGAGAATTGGTTGTTTCAGTTGTTGACGCTTCGCGTGTCCCCACCAGCTCGCCCGCGTGGTCTGGGAACGGTTCGCGGCGCTTCTGGGGCTGGGCTACGACATGGTGCTGCCCGGCGCGCCACCCCGCTCAGACACCACCTGGGGCTGGACCTGTGGTGAGCGCTGTCCTGACAAGTGGTGCATCCGTTGACAGGTCGCCGTTGTTCCCCCATCTGGTCCGCCCCTGCTACCACGGTTGACGCTCGCATCTTTGCGCCCACGTCCTTGTGACGGATAAGCTGCCCGCGTTGTTCGCCGTCGACTTGGTTGTTTCGCTTCCCACGGCGGGCGCCGCCTTCGAGCTCTTGGTACTGCACAAGTGGCTTATCCTGTGGCAGTGCTTATCGGCCCTCCCGTAGGGTGGTCCGTGGTGCTCGACCAGCGCTTGTAGCTGATTCCCCCCGGCCTTCAGAGTCAGGCAGTTGCAGTTTGTGGACTCGGAAGACAGGGCTGACGCTTCCTTGCATAGGTCGGTCGCTCATGCCGGAGTTCTTCCAGGAGTCCATGTGAGTGAGGCGTTCCTCGGTCCCCCCCTCTTCTGCTCTCGCGTGCCCTCGCCCCGCCGCCTCTCCCCGCGCCTTCGCCTCCTCGTCGTTTTGGACGGTGCGGCCTCACTGGCCCCTCCGTGCTGTCACAGCGCGGCGTGTCCCACGCCCTTACGCGCTGGTCGGTACGGATTGAGCTGGCGCCACTGTGCGACTGCTCCTCCGTCTGTTTCTGGTGCCTGCGTCCCCGCTTCCGGGCCGCCTGCATCTTAATGGGGGGCATTTTGTCCCTGGCGCGTGCACCAGCTGCGTCCGCCTATGCGCCGTCGCCGATAATTATCTCGCCCTGTGCCCCAGCCGAGATCGTCCCGCTTCGTGGAGCCGTCCGTGAAGCCGCCAATCAAAACATATCCCCACCAGCAAATAGAACATTGCTGTGAGAGTCGCCATGGCGCCGCCATGGCGATTCTCAGCTGTCTTCGCACTTGTAGCTGCGTCTCTTGGTTCGCTGCTGCGCCTATGTGCGTCGCCTGCGAATTCAGTACAATTTGTACTGAGCATGTGCAACTGCGAGCTCGCTTGCAGGAGCGGTCAGCTGTCGACAGTGACGGCTGGATCGCCAATTTACAATGCGCCGCGGCCCGGACGTTGTGACCGCTCCCTGGGTTTTTCTTCGGGGCCGCCGAACAAAAAGTATCCCCACCAGCCTTCAGCCAGCTGCCCCCCCGGCGGTAGGTTCTGATCCCGCGTTCGGTCGCTGTATAATTAGGCTCGCGCGTAGCCCGCTCGACGTTTTCGGACGCCTCATGCGCTTTCGCTGGCGGCCGCGACAAAACATACTTATCCCCGCCAGCTTTCTCCCTTCGGGGCCCCCCTCGCCAGCCGGACGTCCCAGTTCGCTTCTGGCGCTTGCCACGCTAATGCAGCTGGCTTGGGTGAGGTGATTAGCCCTGCTATCGGCAGTTCACTTGGCAGCTCTATGCGTGCCGATCCGTTCAGGTTTTCGGTGTCGATCCCTTCCATCGTTTTCCTGGTTGGCTCTTCCTCTCGTTCTCGGAGAGGGGGTTGCCTCGGATCTTTCTCGCAGGAGTGAGTGTGCGATTTCGGTGGCGCCGCTCGTACTGGTTCCTGGTCAGTGACGTATTCCTGGCCATCGGTGTACACCGCACTCACATCTATACCCCTGGGTGGGTGTATGTGCGGTCGTTTTTGCGCTGTCATGTGCGCGCATGTGCGCGGCATGTGCCAGTCATGTGCCAGGCCTGTGCGGTCTTTCTTGGATGGACTTCCTACTGTGCACGTCGTGCCCGGGCATGTGCGGGGGCATGTGCGCTGTGTTCTGATGTATCCAGCATACGCACATGCACGCACAATCCGACGCACATGCGCGCACATGCCTGCACATGCGGGAGGTGTTCGAGAATCGCATATCTGTCATCGGCACATGCACGCACATGCCTGTGCAACCTCTCTTCGGGAGGCCGCGCGGGCCCGCACATGCACGCACATGCGGTGAAGCGCGCGGGCGCACATGCGTGCACATCCCAATGCACATGCACGCTCATGCCCTAGGAGCTGTCTGGGACCCCTGTGCCTCCAATGCCTCCTGGCCTTCGCAGAGCTAACCTGGGGCGTGCCAGGGCTTCCTGAAAGAGTTTGTTGTGCGTTTAGACTCGCCCGCTGCTGGCGGGGGCGGTTATTCGCCCGGTTCGTGAGCTGGCGGTGGCGCGCCCGCCTAATAAAATACTCTCCCGCGCGCCTTCTCAGCTCGGCCGGAGAAGCAGGGATGGGGGGGGGGGAGGTAGGGGGGGGGGAGGAGGGGGGGCGGAGGAGGCGGGCGCCCCCGGCCACTGGCCCGCCTGCCTGTTCGGCTCGGCCAGAGGAGAAGGAGGAGGAGGAAGAGGAGGAGGAGGAGGAGGAGGAGGAGGAGGAAGAGGAGGAAGAGGAGGAGGAGGAGGAGGTGAGAGTTGCGAGGATGTCTCAGGCGAAAGTGGCTTGACGGCCCGAGCTCAGGGAATTTCGGAATCGCTGGCCTGGTTCGGCCACCGGCGAGCTCGGCCTGTGCGAATACTGTGCGTACCTGTGCAGTGCATGTGCGGGACGTGCAAGAATGCCGGGGCCGGCGTTCGTCTCCGGACGCCGGCGCGTTCGCGTCCGGCCAGTTCCGCGTGAGACGTCGTCGGCAATTTGGAGGCCGACGTGCTTTGACATGAAGTGATCTGGCCACCTTCGCCTGAGACATCCTCGCAACTCTGGTCTCGGAGATGCCCTGCCCCATGGTGGCCCGGCCACTTTCGCTTGAGACATCCTCGGGACTCTGGGTTTCGAGACGCCCTGAGCTGAGGTGGTTAGACCACTTTCGCCTGAGACATCCTCGCAACTCTGACCTCAGAGATCTCTTGCCCCATGCTGGTCAGGCCACGGTCGCCTGAGACATCCTCGCAAGTCTCGATTCCGATATGCCCCGAGCTGAGGTGGTCAGCCACTGTCGCCTGAGACATCCTCGCAACCCTGATCTCAATGATGCCCTGTTCGATAGTGTCTCGGCCCCTTTCGCCTGAGACATCCTCGGAACTCTGGTTCCGAGACGCCCTGAGCTGAGGTGGTTAGACCACTTTCGCTTTAGACATCCTCGCCCGAGATGCCCTGAGTTGAGCTGTTCAGGCCACTTTTGCCTGAGACATCCTCGCAACTCTGACCTCAATGATGCCCCGCTCCATAGTGTCTCGGCCTTTTTCGCCTGAGACCCTCGCAACTCTGGGTTCTGAGATGCCCTGAGCAAGTGGTCAGGCCAGTCCTGCCTGAGACATCCTCGCAACTCTGGGCTCCGAGATGCCCTGGGCTGAGGTGGTCAGACCACTCTCCCCAGAGACATCCTCGCAACTCTGACCTCAGAGATCTCTTGCCCCATGGTGGTCAGTCCACTTTCGCTTGAGACATCCTCACAACTCAGACCTCGGAGGTGTCCTGCCCCATGGTCGTCTGGTCACCTTGACCAGCGACATCCTCGCCACTCTAGTTTCCAAGATGCCCTGCCCCATGGTGATCCGGCCACGCTTGCCTGAGACATCCTCGGAACTCTGGGTTGCGAAATGCCCCGAGCTCAGGTGGTCAGGCCACTATCGCATGCGACATCACCGTCCGACGCACAGTCGAATGCACGGTCAAGCAAAACTCTGAAAGCATAGACGCACATGCCCGCACATGCCGCAGAGATGTGGCATGTGCGCGCATGTGCGGCAATGCTGTTGAGGCTTTTGTATATTTGCATGGGCATGTGCATGCGACTGTGCGGCATGTGCCTGCATGTGCGGCCCCTTCCGGACCACAATTTCAAAGTGAGCATTATAGAAGTGAGCGCTATAGAAGTGAGTCCGGTGTAACTATTACCTCCTCGAGGAGTGTTTTTCAAGCGAGCTGCCCCCTTCAGGGGCTGGGTGCGTGGGTGTCTCGCGTGGTTCATCCTACGTCATGTCCTACAAGCCCTCGGCGGTCACTTGCCAACTTCGCTGTCTGTGACCTTACCGCGGAATTTTGACTGCGTATAACTCCTTGGCTCAATTTATGCATCGGCACCGCCCCCGGACCCTGGTCCCGGTTGCAGTTTGCATCGCGCGTCGGCACGTTTCGGGTTGTCCCGCTTCCTGGCACCACCTCGCGCAGCTTAGGCAGCTTCGGCAGCTTAGGTTCGGCCGTCGGTCCCGTGCGCTAGGCAATTAGGTTCGCGCGTAGCCCGCCCGACCTCCGACGCCGCTGGCCCGTCTGCCTGCGGCCGCGACAAACAAATCCCCACCAGATTTGTGCGAATTTGGACTTCCGCTGGTTAGCGGTTGTTCTGGACGGCGCGCGGCCTTTTCCGTCTTCGCCCGCGACCAACAACTATCCCCACCAGCCCATCCAGAAACGATGTCCAGGGGAGTTGAGGTGATCAGGGACGTGGGGGAGCATGCAGAAAAAAAACAACGGGCGGGGGAAACCGTCATATACCCCAAGAGGGGGAGGATGGAGGAGGAGGAGGAGGAGGAGGAGGAGGAGGAGGAGGAGGAGGAGGAGGAGGAAAAGGAGGAGGAGGAGGAGGAGGAGGAGGAGGAATATGGCGAGGCGAGGAGGACGAAAAGGAGGAAAATGATGAAAAAGAGGGAGAGTT
>CAUYUJ010020455.1:0-2500 GCA_963575745.1 Prorocentrum cordatum
GAGAAGGACGAGAGATGGGCTGTCGGACGTCCGAGTAGGTCATGCCGAGAGTTATCTTGGAACCCTCTTGGGCTCTAGTGGGGATGTCTGCAGGGCCTCATGTGCCGTCTTGGGGCGAGGTTGAGAAGAACTAGGGGCGATGGGGGGGGCCGCTCAGGTCAATCAGAGTGTAAAGAATTTGACGGCTCTAAGACTGAGTGGAGCTCCTGTTGGTGGTTTTGTATACCATCGGAGGGCCTTCTTGGGCTGTCCTGGGGCCCTCGTGGGCTGTCTGGGGGGGTTTGGGCCGTCCTGGGGCCGTGTTAGGGCTCTCTCGGGCCCTCTCTGAAGCATCCCGTGACTCTGTTGGAGCCCTCTTGGGGGTCTTTTAGGGGTCTCTTGGGCGTTCCCTGGCTTTCTTTGCGCTTTATTGACCCATCTTTGGGCCCCATTGGGCCGCCTGGAAGCCATTTCGGGGCGACCTCGGAAGCTCGCAGATCATTATTGGGCCGTTCGTGGCCAGAAAAGGCGAGAAGCACAGAATCGTTCAAAAATAAATGGAAAATTAAGGTTCTTGGCCTGCTGAGGCCGTGTTGGAGGTCTTTGCGGGGGCATCCTGGACAGTCTTGAGCCCATGTTTGGTCCTGTTGGAGCACTATGGGGCCGTCTTGGGGCCTCTTGGGCCTTGCAGAGGACGTCTCGGAAGTGCCTTCTGCTGTCTTGGGCTCCCGATGTAGGCCTCGTGTCGCTCTCTTCGGGGTACTTTGGGCCGTCTCGAAGCATTGTGGGGCTCTCTTGGGAGCCTGTGGGGGGGGGTGTCGGTGACATGCCGGGTTTTTCCTTGTAATTTGACAGGTAGAAGGAATATATATATATATATATATGCAAAAAAGTAGGCACGAAAATGCTCAAAAAGAATCGTCCCCGGCCTCTTGCTTGGGCCACTCGAGAGCACTCCTCTGGTAGAGGGACGGGCCCGACCTGAGACCTTTTCCACCCGCGGCCCCGTGGAGGTCGAGGAGGAGGAGGGGGAGGAGGGGAAGGAGGAGGAGGAGGAGGAGGAGGAGGGGGAGGAGGAGGTCCGTCCGGCGGGCAGGCTCCCGCCCCCGGTTCGTGCGCGGGGGCCCCCATAGGGGCCCGCCGGCGGGCCCCCCAGAGGCCGAGGAGGAGCCCAGCGCTCGAAGAGTGAGATCCTCGGAGGTCTGCGCTGCGGTCGGGCCTGTGTCAAGGGGCCCCAGGACACACAAATAAATACACACAAATAAAATGATTCCCCATATTTGTCCATACTTTCTGGGTTTTTATCTTCCCGCCCAATTCCCATATTATCCTATATTTTCTTGGGGATCGACGATAAATTGTGTCTGTGTGTTTTTTCCCCTCCTGACTGTGCTCCTGGCGGGTCTCGGGAGAAAAAAAAAGGTAGGAAAGAATCGTCCCCAGGCCATGTCCGACCATTCTCGGAGGACTTCCTGCTGCGGAGGGACCCGCCCGACTTGCTGAGTCTGGGCATCTGTCTGCGGGGCCCCTCGCGCTGCATCGATCCGTGAGGGCGCCTGGGGCCCGACGCGAAAAAAGAGGGTCGGGAGCGGCCAAGAGGGGGGTGTCCAAGAGGGGGGGTGCAAATCATGACCGGCGGCATGTGCGCGGCCCAGCGGGGGGGCCAGGGACGTAATGAAATAAGAAGAGGCGCCATAAAATCTGGGGAAATATCATGGCCCCCGCCATGATATCCACCCCCCCCTAGTCATCACCCCCCTCTCTTCCGCCCCCGAAAAAAGAGGGCGCCCGCGTGCGAAAAAGAAGCCGCGGCGCCGGGCCCTCTCTGGCCGGCCAGGGGCGGCGGTGGCGTACGGAGGAGGAGGAGGAGGAGGAGGAGGAGGAGGAGGAGGAGGAGGAGGAGGAGGAGTGGAGTGGAGCAATCGGACGTAGTCCGTTAAGGAGGAGGAGGAGGAGGAGGAGGAGGAGGAGGAGGAGGAGGAGGAGGCTGCCCACGGTGCAAACTGCGCAGACCAACCTCGCGGGAGCGAGCAGGGGCTCTTACAGTCGGCCCGCATCATATGAGGACGCGCGATGAGGATGCAAGGGCCTATGAAGGGGAACTGGGACACACAAATAAATACACAGAAATGAAAGTATCCCCCCTATGTTCCCATAGTTTCTGGGTGTCTGTCTTCCCCCCACTTCCCACATTTTCGCACATTTTCCTGGGGATCGACGATTAATTGTGTCTGTGTGTTTTTTCCCCTCCTGAGCCTTGGACGGCCATGTCGAAGCTTTTCGAGCGAGGCACGGCCAGCGAAAGTGGCCAGGGATGGGCCAGGGATGAGCCGAGGAGGCCAGGATGCAAGGGTACCCTTGGGAAGGTTGCCCATCCTTCCTATGCGAGCTGACTGCAAGCCCGATCTGGAAACCATTTGGCCAGGTTAGGCCGCATTGAGCTATACCTGATGAGGCCGGTGTTCAATCACGGACCTATCAGCGCAGGCTCTGAACCCAGACCCCCGACATCGTGATTTGT
>CAUYUJ010020455.1:7500-37500 GCA_963575745.1 Prorocentrum cordatum
CCTTATCGGGCCACAAAGCGTCTGAGGGGTTTACCAGTATGGACCCGAGTAACCATGCGGATCCTGCAACAGAGGCCTTCGGCGGAGCTCCGTATGAGGCCCCGAAAGGTGTGAGGGGTGTACCAGAATGGACTCAAGTGACCACGCGGACCCTGCCACTAGGGCCTCAAGGGGAGCTCCCGATGGGGCCACGAAGCATGTACGGGGTGTGCCAGAATGGACCCGAGCAACCATGCGGACCCTGCCGCAGAGGCCTTGGGCGGAGGGGCATCACAAACAGAGATATTCCTCCTCCTGCTCCTCTCCGTTGGGGCGGGAAGCCCCCCGCCGCGCCTCTAGAAAGGCCCCCCTCCTCGCGCCAGCATTAGGTCGGGCATGTCCTCCTACAGGCGGATCTGGGGCGAAAAATCAAGTAGTCGAAAGATACCCAGAAATAGTAAAAAACAAATCGTGGACCAATCGTCCCCGGACTATTCTTGTACTGTTCTTGGCGACTCCTCCTGTGGGGGGGGGGCATGCCCGACTTAGCGCCAGCAGCCCCCCCCCCCCCGTGACTCGACGCGCCCGCCCCTGGCCTCGTCGGGGTGCGCCTGCTCGACGCCCACGACGGCCAGCTCCGGGCCCGCGGCGGGGGGGGCCGCGGCGGGGCAGAGGAGGAGGAGGTCCGCCACCCCAGACGGGTCTGCGCTGGATCGGATCGCGAAGTCGGATCGGGTCGAGAGCGGGTCGAAGCGCCAGCGAATTGTCACGAATCGGATCGGTATCGAATCGCCGCGCGCCCCGAATCCGGCCGGACCTGGCCGATGCCGGCGAATAGAGCCGGATCGCATCGAAGTGGAGTCGCGGTCCCAGGCAGCGAATCGAATCGCATCGAGTCGGATCGTGGGTGGCCCTGCCAGAGCCCCTCGAGACACGAAAAAAGATCACGACTCCAGGTTTTTTTCGAGTTTCGGCCTCTCGGGGCCTTGACCGGGCCTCGGGACCGTCAAGAATCGGCTCGGGATGGGGAACCGGTCCCAGGGAGTGGCCCTCTCGGGCCGTCTCAGGGCCCTCTTGGGCCGTCTCGGGGCCCTCTTGGACCGTTTGCGGCCTCTTTGGGGGGCCTCTGAGGCCGTCTTGGGACGATCTTTGGGGCCTCTTGGGCCGTCTTGGGCCCGTCTAGGGGCCCTCTTGGACCGTTTTGGGTTTGGGGCCCCTTTGGGGCGCCTCTGGGGCCGTCTTGGGACGAGCTTTGGGGCCTCTGGGCCGTCTGGGGCCCTTCTGGGACTGAAAAAGGGAGAACATGAAAAAACATACAAAAACCATAGGAAAATGCATGTTGTTGGCCTCCTGAGGCCTCTTGGGGGAGCCCTCTTGAGAGCCTCTGGAGCCGTCTCGAGACTCTCTTGGACCGTCGGGAGGCCATCTGAAGGTCGTTTGGGGCCGTCTTGGGGCCCTCTGAAGCCGCTTTGGGGCCCTCTTGGGCTGTCTTGAGGCCCTCTGGCAGGTTCACCTGAAAAAATTAAAGAAATAGGCCATGGGAGCCGCCTGGGAGCCGCTTCAACCGAGAAAAAACTATGGAAACGGGCCATTAGACTCTGGGCCCACCCCCCGGCCACCCCCCGAAACCCTCCCTTGTCATTTCTCCAGACTAGCGGATCGCGACGAAGCGCACTTTCCGTCACCTGAGCGTGCAATTTCCCTGTGAACGGTCCGTTAACAGGGACAAACGCGTCCGTCACCCGATTTTCCATGTGAAGTCCCTGTTAAGGGCTCCGTTAACAGGGAAAAGGGTGCCCGAGCGTGCAACCCTGTTAAGCACCCGATGTTTCCTGTTAAGGGCTCCGTTAGCAAGGAAGAGGGGTGCCCGAGCATGCAATTTCCCTGTTAACGGTCCGTTAGCAAGGAAACGGGCGGGCCAGTAAAGCATGCGATTTTCCCTGTTAAGGGCTCCGTTAACAAGGAAAAAGGCGGGCCAGTAGACCTGGGCCGGCACAGAAACGGAAAGAGCGCTTCAACAACTTGACCGAAATTACTCACACCACCGTTCGTACTGGGAGCCTTGACGTTGAGAGCTTGTTACGTCACCCCGCGCTCTTGGGAGCCTTGGTGTTCAGAGATTGTTGCGTTGCCGCCCGTTCCTGAGCCTTGGCTGGGCCTTGGTGTCAGGAACTTGTTACGTCATCGCTCCCTGCTGGGAGCCTTGGTCTTATCAGCTTGTTTACGTGACCGTTCGCTCTTGGGAGCTTTGGTGTGAAGAACATTTTGCGTTACCGATCGCTCTTTATTTGGCTTCTCTGAGCCCTCTTGGGAGTCCTATTGCGGCCCTTTTTGAGCCCCTTTGGGGGCCTCTTGGGGGCCTCTTGGTCCTTCTTGGGGGTCTGTGGGGGCCTCCTGGGAGCGTCTTGGGGCGAAAGGCTAGACTTTCGGGTTCGTGGTCCCCCTTCTGGGGCCGTCTTGGGGCCCTCTTGGGCCGTCTTGGGCGCCTCTTGGGCTGTCTTGGCGCCCTCTTGGGCCGTTTTGGGGGCCTCTTGGGGGCCTCTGGGGCCGTCTTGGGGCGGTCTTGGGGGCCTCTTGGACCGTCTTCAACGCCGTGGAAGCCGAAAAGCCGTGCATGCTAAAAACGTACGTTTTCCTATAGGGAATCAATGCATTTCGCCTCCTGATGGCCTCGTCGGACGCCTCTTGGGGGCCTCTTGGGGCTTCTTTGGGGGCTGTGGGGGGCCTCCCGGGAGCGTCTTGGGGCGATAGGCTAGACTTTTCGGTTCGTGGTCCCCCTCTTGGGGCCGTCTTGGGGCCCTCTTGGTGGGCGCCTCTTGGGCCGTCTGGGGGCCCTCTTGGGCCGTTTCGGGGGCCTCTTGGGAGCCTCTTGGGCCGTTTTGGGGCGGTCTTGGGGGCCTCTTGGGCCGTCGTCAACGCCGTGAAAGGCGAAAAGCCGTAGATGCTAAAAATCTACGTTTGCCACTGGAAAATCGATGATTTTGGCCTCTTGGGGCCCTCTTGGGACGCCCCTTTGGGCGCATCTTGGGGGCCTCTTGGGGGCCTCCTGGGCCGTCTTGGGCGGTCTGGGGCTCTCTTGGAGCGCTCTTCGGCCGTCTGGAGGGAGAATCCGAAAAACATACAAAAACCCTACAGAAAAAAAAGGCCATTAGACCCCCCCTCTGCCCCTCGCCCCCCCCCTGGACCACCCCCCTTAAGGGCTTCGTCCCAACTCAACGGAACTCACTCGTACCTCGCTCTTTCCGTCACCCTGCAGTGCAAATGCCACCCCCCCTCAAACTCCCCCTAGTTTCATTTATTCCGACTAACGGATGGCACGCTACGCGCGCTTTCCGCCGCCAACTGTTGACTTGCCACAAGGGCTCACGAATGCCAAACGTTAGGTAGTTGTTTGTCCTTTAAAAAATATCCAGCGGGCCTTTGGCCCAACCCGCCGGCACGGAAGAAGGACCCAGATACTTCACAGGTCGTCGGTCGTCCCGCTCTAGACGGCCCTAAGATGGCCTCCAAGATGGCCAAGATGGATTCCAAGACGGCTACGATGGCTCTAAGAGAACCCCAGATTGCCCCACGATGTCTCCAAGACGTGCCGAGGCGACCCAAAGGTGGCCCAAGATAGCCTCAAGATCGCCCAAGACGGCCCAAGAAGCATCCAAGAGGACATCCAGGAAGGTTCGAAGAGGCCAAAATCATTAGCTTTCCTCCAGCGTTTGAAGGAACTTGGCTGCCCGATAGCTTGGCCGAGCTCTGGCCGAGCTCTGGCCGCAACGTTCGGCCACGTAGGAGCTCCCAGAAAGCATGGGGCGGCGGTGATTCGCCGCAGGCGTTTTCAATAGGAGAGGTCGAACGGCAGCGACTCGTTGCACCAGAGGATGGCCGGGCCGGACGAAAGCTCAGATCTCTGACGGCACTCGACGTGAGCCTCCAGGGCCCGCTGCTGAGCCCCAGGGCCAACAAAAACGGATCCGGGACGAGAAGCTACCCCCGGGGAAGGGGTCGGGAGCTCTGGGTCCCGACATCCGGCGTCTCGAAAACATCGAGACGCAGCTTTCTCATAGATCTCGGCCTCTCTCGAGGCCCCTACCTGGCCTCCGGACCGTCGAAAAACGACGGAGGATGAAAAAAACAGTCCTGGGGCAGTGGTCGAGATGTTGGGGGCCCGTGCGAGAAACGAGACATCGCATATCTGGGGGGCCGCGGCTTGAAAAATTCACATCGGAGGATGTCTGGGAACGGGGGTGATGTTAAGGGGGGTCAGCGAGTCGATTGACATTGCTGGTTTTCCTAGCGCCTCCCGGCGCCGGAGGCGCCCACGTATACAGTGGAGGCCAGTCCACAAGAAACCCTCCACAAGAAGCCCAACCCTGAGACCCCAAGACGTCCATGGATTTCTGGTGTGAGAACGCCCCGCTCTCCACAGCAAAACCACCGACACCCAAGAAGAAAAATTAGAAAAACAGTCAAACAAGACTCAAATACAGTCAAACATAATTAAAAAAATCGGCCCCAGCAAATGTTTTAACTAGATTCCTCCTGTAGAGGGAGATGCCCGACAAAACAGTAGACCAGCGACCCCCTTCCCTCCGTAGAATCCTACAACGTGAGGTCTGGCGGCGGCGGAGCAGGCTTCGGCCCACACCGAGCCTCACTTTTGAGATTACACCTTCACTACCGTGTTGAAAATTTTCGCCAGCGTGGACCCAACACAGTGTGCTTCTGGCAATCCATGTTGTGCAATCTATGTGACGCAATATGTATGGTGCAATCTACGTGGTGCAAGCTATGCTGTGCAATCGATGTTGCCCGTATATCGTTGCTATCAAATGAAGTGCAAACGATTGATTGGATTGCAATGGATTGGATTGCAATCGATTGGACTGCAACCGATTCCATTGCAATCGATTGGATTGTAATTGATTGTAGTGCAACCAATGAAGGGGAGGGGGGGCCACGGGGCGGCGGAGACGGAACCGGGCGGCGACGGCGACAGCATAGCCGCCAGACCCGCGGTCAGGCCCAGACGACGGGCGGCGACGAGGCGGCGACGGGGCGGCGACGGCGACAGCATAGCCACCAGACCGACGGACAGGCCCAGACGACAGGCGGCGACGACGTGGCGACTGGCCGGCGACGGCGACAACATAGCCGCCAGACCGACGGTCAGGCCCAGGCGACCAGCGGCGACGACGTGGCGACGGGGCGGCGACGGCGACAACATAGCCGCCAGATCGGCGGTCAGGCCCAGCTCCTTCGACAGCAACTAGGAAACCCTCAGTGCAAGCACGGCTTCGGGAACTTACTCCGAGCGTTTTCTTCGAATGGAAAAGCTTACTCCGCCGTCGGTGGTGAACTCAACCCTCATGTCCCTGCTGCAGGAATAACGTAATTCGCGCCATCCGAAACTCACTCCGCGTCGTTTCACCACGAGGGCGAGCGGCTTCTGCGCTCAGGGACACTTTGCCTCGACGCAACATCGCCTGAGGATGAGCTCACGCCGCGCATCTCGAGTCACATGCGCACCATGGCAGAATGGTCACAAGCATTAGCAACGGGTTTGTATCCCCCCTCTCGTCCAGCCCGAGATGAGGAGGACCTGGAAGGAGGAGAGCAGGAAGCCCAGTATGCTGGGCAGGAACACCACGGGGTCCTCGATCAGCAGAGCGTACAGAGACCACACGCAGTTACTGAGGAGCCCGACGCAGGTCATAGCGATCGGCAGGGAGCTCGCGCTCTTAGAGCGGAGTATCTGAGCCACCCTGGTCAGCGGGGAGGCGAACAGGACAACGTTGAAGACAGTGATCAAGTGCCCGAGGATCCGAATCGGCGAGACCTGGACATAGTTGTTCTTAAAAACGCGGGGGGAGGAGCATTTGCTCGTCCGGCTTCCACAAAAACGTTCTACAAGCGACACACTGGAATGCGAACGTCAAGAAGGCGGCATTGTGATACCTAAAAACGTATTTGTTGTATGTTGTAGTGTGTTGTTTCTTTGATTGTTGGTTTGTTTCACAAACAAAAAACGACTGAAAGCAAGCAAAGGACGAGCAGGTGGGCCACGGGCCGATGCCAGACATGAAGACGGAACAACAACGGCGTCCAGAACGGGAACAAAGCATCGATCTTGAAGACGAGGAGAAACGCCCCCAGCGTTTTAAAGCGCATCTGAGAACCTGGATCAAGACGTACAGGCTGCAGTTCAGCACCACGATCATCTGGAGGCACCAACAGCCCCACCTGGCGGAGTCCTCGTCCCTGACGTAGGTGGCGCAGGCCAGGTAGAGGACCTGGCAGGAGAGACCCACCATGTTCGACACCAGCACTGCGTGGTTGCGGATTTGCACTCCGTAGGAGACGCCGAGAATGTTGCAGGCGGCCTGCGACTTGAACACCTGGGTCGGGAGGTTCTGCGCGTCCATCTCGGAGACCGCCTCCGCCACCACGGCTGCCGGGGAGAGGAACTGGGCGACGATGATGAGCGGGCAGCTCAAGGACAGAACGAACGTCAGCCTACCCCTATCGATCAAGCCCAGGTGCGCCGCGGACGCGGTGCCGTGGATGATGGCGACACCGAAGCCCATCACCGCCAAGGTGAAGGCGCAGTCAAGGACGTGCGACAGGGATGGTCAGCGGACGACGAGTGGTGTAAAAGAAAGTTGCCCGTCACCGGGAACGTCTGTCCGAGGGCGGCCGGAGAGCGTATGCCCCGGTGGCACGTCGGGGTGCAAACTGCCCGGCCGCCCAGGGGAAGACGTCCCGATGCAGTCGGGGGCCCGCGCGGACCTCCGAGAGTGGATGCCCACGCCGTTTGTTTTACACCCCGCTCGTTAAAAATAGAATCGGTGAAACTAGGTCTCGGCTAAACTAGATCGGAAGTTTCGGTCCCCGACTTCTGCAATTCCGAAAACTAGATCGGCCCGCTTGCATTTTCACTTCCCATGCATTAAAATACTCTCCGCTTTCCTTTCCATTCGGGCGCTCCCACATACGCGTGCACGTAATGTGGCGGTCGGCTCGGCTGCGCTGAATTCGATCCGACCAGGCTCCATATACACACGGGTCATTCAAGGGTCGGTCTGCACGGTCAATCCTGCAGGTCACTCCGGGACTGACCCAGGCTTGCCCCAGACTGGACTGACCCCGGACAGACCCTGGACAGACCTCAGGCAAACCCCGGATCCGACCCTGGACCAACCCCGGACTGACCCCGGCCCAGACGGACCCCGCACGGAGCGCAAACTGGCCCCGGACTGACCCCCGACTGACCCCGGACTGACCCCGGACTGACCCCGGACACTGACCCCGGACTGACCCCGGACTGACCCCGACTGACCCCGGACTGACCCCGGACTGACCCCGGACTGACCCCGGACTGACCCCGGACTGACCCCGGACTGACCCCGGACTGACCCCGGACTGACCCCGGACTGACCCCGGACCGACCCCGGACCGACCCCGGACCGACCCGGTGACTACCCCCGGACCGGACCCCGGACCGACCCCGGACCCGGACCCCGGACGGACCCCGACCCCGACCCCGGACCGACCCCGGACCGGACCCCGGACCGACCCCGACCCCGGACGACCCCGGGACCGACCCCGGACGACCCGGGGGAACTGACCCCGGACTGACCCCGGACTGACCCCGGACTGACCCCGGACTGACCCCGGACTGAGACCCGGACTGACCCCGGACTGACCCCGGGACTGACCCCGGGACTGACCCCGGACTGACCCCGGACTGACCCCGGACTGACCCCGGACTGACCCCGGACCGACCCCGGACCGACCCCGGACTGACCCCGGACTGACCCCGGACTGACCCCGGACTGACCCCGGACTGACCCCGGACTGACCCCGGACTGACGGACCGACCCCGGACCGACCCCGGACCGACCCCGGACCGACCCCGGACCGACCCCGGACTGACCCGGGACTGACCCGGACTGACCCCGGACTGACCCCGGACTGACCCCGGACTGACCCCGGACTGACCCCGGACTGACCCCGGACTGACCCCGTACTGACCCGGGACTGACCCCGGCCTGACCCCGGACTGGCGGACTGACCCTGACCAGACCCGGACCTGACTGGACCCGTGACTGGCCCAGACTGACCCCGACTGACCCCGGACTGACCCCGGACTGACCCCTGACCGACCGGACTGACGGACCGACCCGGACTGACCCCGGACCGACCTACCCCTAACTAACTCCGGACCGACTTCGGACTGACCCTGGAGTGACCCCGGACTGACCCGGGCCTGACCCCAGACATACAGAACGTTGTGTTTAGTATTCGAGTCCCGGCTCGGTAAAACTAGACTCGGTAAACATAGATCTCGGCTAAACTAGGTCGCAATCTGATATCTAATTTAAACGAGTGGAGAGTATCCCTTCGTCGACTGAGGGGGAGCGTGAACTGACGTCCGCCTTCGGCCCTGGCAGCGGCACGGCGCCATCGGAGCGGCCCCGGGCCGAAGGCGGCCAGCGGCGGAAAGACTGAACCTGCGCTGCCCTTCGCCCCCTGACGATGAGGACGCCAGCTTCGCCGGCGGGTCCCCCGGGCCAGCGCCCTGGCGGGCCGGCGAGGCAGCCTCGCGCCCGCCCGGCGCAGCGGCCGCGCAGCCAGGGCCGTCGGGGGGCCCGCCCAGCATTCAGCGCCTCGTTCGGTGCTTCTGTCGCGCCTCCTCCTCCTCCTCCTCCTCCTCCTCCTCCTCCTTCTCCTCCTCCTTTTCCTCCTCTTTCTCCTCCTCTCTCTCCTCCTCCTCCTCCTCCTCCTCCTCTCCTCGTCCTCCTCCTCCTCCTCCTCCTCCTCCTCCTCCTCCTCCTCCTCCTCCTCCTCCTCCTCACCAAAACGCAAAAGTCAGGATAACTCTTGGCGTTGATGTCCTGAGGCTGGTGTTTTGGCACGCTTGAAGATTTTCACACGGTTGACGCCCAACGGGGCCATTCCCTCAGAGGAAATGAACCCTTGTAGGGGCCTATGAAGAGGGAGCTTGGAGGGACGGTGTGTCCCAACATCGTTGATGAGTCGTGGATTTACACTGGTCCTCCTCATCCTCCTCCTCATTCTCCTCCGCCTCCTCCTCCTCCTCCTCCTCCTCCTCCTCTCCTCCTCCTCCTCTCTCCCTCCTCCTCCTCCTCCTCCCCCTCCTCCCACTACTACTACCTACACTCCTATCCTTATTCCTTATTAGAATATACTCCTACTCCCCCCTCAGGCCGGCAGATAGCGGGCGCATCCGGGTGGTCCCATCCTAACCTGTAAAAAACAATACAAAATCAACATTTTTCTTATTTTTTCCTCTCGACATGGACGTCCTGTCGTCCACGGCGATAATCCATTGCAAAAAATACCACAAAGAGCACACGCGCGCGTTCATGTCAGAATCCTACCGAACACCGTGTGTTTGCAAGCATTTCAACATAAAAACATCAAAAACCCAATGCTTTTTCACAAAAATTGTACAAATTTCCCGCCCGGGCTCTCTTGCTGAAATCATAGGAAAACCATAGGAATCTTAAGAATTCGGTCAAATCCAGCGATTTCACGTCATCGCGCGGTGCACTCGCGATGCTCTGTCATGCACCCAGGCCGCGAATCCTGTGCAAAAAATACCACAAAGAGCACACTCGCGCGTTCATGTCAGAATCCTACCGAACACCGTGTTTTTGCAAGCATTTCAACATAAAAACATCAAAAACCCAATGCTTTTTCACAAAAATGCTTTGGGGTGTCCTGTCAGACCGTCGGGCTTCCTCCGGCCACCTCTGGCTTCCTGCGGTGTACCGGGCCATTCTCGACTCGTCTGGCAATGCGTGCGCGGCATTCAACACGCGCTCGCCAGTTCCCGTCGGCAACCGCCATCGCGGCCGCATCAGCTGTACCAAACCGGCTGGCCGGTGTGACTTCGGCCCCCAGTTGTGCCAGCTTTGCTTCTTATGTTGTGGGAGGGCGGGTGGGACTGGGCATGCCATGCTTGACTCGCTCGAGCTGGCTAGCTTGACTCTTACTCCTACTCCTACTCCTCCTCCTCCAACTCCTCCTCCTCCTCCTCCTCCTCCTCCTCTTCCTCCAACTGGTCCTCCACTTCCTCCTCCTGCTCCTCCTCCGCATCATCATTCTCATCATTCTCGGCAACAACAAACACAACCCCCACCAACAACAACAGCAACAAAAACAACGACAACCACAATAGCAACAACAAGAACAACAACATCGTCAATCATCATCAGCAGCAGCATCAGCATCAGCATCATCACCATCATCCTCATCAACATCATCAGCAGCAGCAGCAGCATCATGATCATCATCTTCATCGTCAACAACAACATCTTCAGCATAAGCAGCATCACCATACTCGTCAGCGACAGCGCCCGCATCACCATCATCATCAGCATCAGCATCATCAGCAGCAGCATCATCATAAGCATCATCCTCACCACCACCATCGTCGTCATCACCTCCAACATCACAACTACCACCACCACAACCGCCATCAGCATCATCATCATCATCATCATCATCATCATCATCAGCATCATCATCGTCATCGTCATCGGCATCGTCGCCGTCCTCATCGTCATCATCATCATTATCATCATCATCACCATCGTCATCACCATCATCACCTTCCTCCTCCTGCTCCTCCTCCTCCGCGTCAGCATCATCACCATCAGCATCAGCAGCAGCAACGTCATCATTGTCAGCACCATCATCATCAGCAGCAGCATCATCAGCATCAGCAGAATGAGCATTATAATCGTCATCATCAGCATCATCATCATTCCAGAGTTAGCATCATCGTTATCATAAGCATCGTCAACAGCCGCAGCAGCAACATCATCTTTACCATCGGCATCAGCAACGTTGTCATCCTCATCACCAGTACCATCATCTTCATCGCCACCACCGCAAACACCACAATTACCACCATCACCAGCGCCATCACCATCATCATCATCGTCGTCGTCATCATCATCATCATCATCAGCAGCATCATCGTCGTCGTCCTCACCATCATCATGATCCTCCTCCTGCTCCTCCTTCTCCTCCGCATCAGCATCAGCACCGTCAGCAACACCATCGTCATCATAATCATCATCAGCAGCAGCATCATCATCGGCATCAGCATCATCATCGTCATCATCATCGTCATTATCAACATCTTCAGCAACAGCATCGGCAGCATCATCATCGTCAGCATCATCAGTGTCATCATCAGCATCATCATCCTCCTCCTCTTCCTCCTCCTCCGCATCATCATCATCATCATCATCATCATCATCATCATCATCATCATCATCATCATCATCATCATCATCATCATCAGCATCGTCATCAGCAGCAGCAGTAGCAGCAGCAGTATCATCATCATGACCACCACCACCACCACCACTACAATTATCATCATCCTCCTCGTCGTCATCGTCGCCGTCAATCGTCATCAGCATCATCATCAGCATCAGCATCATCAGCACCATCATCGTCCATCATCATCAGCATCGTCATCCTCATAATTATAATCAGCATCATCGTAATCATCATCATCATCAGCAGCAGCAGCAGCAGCATCATCAGCATCGTCATCATCATCGTAATCAGAATCAGCATGATCGTCATCATCATCCATCACCATCACCAGCCCCTCAGGGCCGAGATCGAGGAAAAACATCCAGATTAAAAAACACAAATAATCGTCAGAGATCTTGAAGGAACAAAAAGGTACCGATACCACTACTGACCTCTCCCAGGGCGCGGTCTGACCAGAAGTTCGAAGAGCATCCAGATGTGACGACGAGGATTGGCAAGGACGAGCAGCGGTATAAGAGGCCTCCTAGATGGGGTCCCGAGCAAATGGGGTCGGAGGATCGCGCCGTATCGCCGATGCATCGGCGACGTCGGCGGTGCAGCGGCGACGCCAGCGCGGAGAAAACCTGGCTCCGCATCGAGCCGCATCGGCGATGCGGCGCGATCCTCCGACCCCGTCTGCTCGAACCCCATCTGGAAGGCCAACATGTGACGAGACCTTTTTGGTCAGGCTTCGGCTTGCGCAAAGACAGCCCCCCCAGCAAGCCCCTCAAGTAGTCCCAGCTGGCCTCAGCAGGCCCCTCGAGCAGTCTCGATAGGCCCCCCGAGTAGTCCGGAGCGGTCTCAACACCTCAACCTTGGGGCGCAGAGCGCCCAGGGATTGCCGCCGGAAGCGGCGCAAGGGTGCCGAGACCGCCCTGGACTACACGTCGTTCATTTCTAACCGTGCTCATTTCTAACTGTGCTCGTTTCTGATTGTTCCTGGCCCCCTAGTGGCCAGGAAGAGGCCCAGGATAGAACAACTAGAAATGAGAGGATCCTGGCCCCCCCAAAAAATCAGAGAACGTTCGAAGAATTCGAAATCAATAATGTGTACTGTGGAAGGGCTGTTGAGGCCAGCTGGAGCTGCTCGGAGAGCCTGCCGAGGCCAGCCAGGGCTGTCTAGGGGGGCTCTGCGCGCAGTCCGAAGCCTAATCTGATGGGCCGATTTTTCACCACCACTACCACAGGTAGGCGAGCAAGGAGGAGGAGGAGGAGGAGGAGGAGGAGGAGAAGGAGGAGGAGGAGGAGGAGGAGGAGGAGGAGGGGGAGTGGGAGGAGGAGGAGGAGGACGAGGAGGAGAAGAAGGAGGACCTCCCCATCCTCCCTTCTCCCCCGTCCTACGCCATGGTGGGGGTGGGGGAAGATCGGCCCATCATACCATACCCATCCCCTCCTTCTCCTCCTCCTCCTCCCCTCCTCCTCCTCCTCCTCCTCCTCCTCCTCCTCCTCCCCCTCTGCGTTTCATTCTGGGGGCACGCGCCTCGGCTCCATGGCGCCCCCCCTACGCGCCAGCAGCGCGGCGCGGGCGCCGAGGCGGGCAGCCCGCTGCCCAAAAACGCGCGGGCACCGGGCGTCCTCGCCACGGGCCCCGCGGCCCCCGCGGCGGCGCGCGGGGCCCGGCGCCGGGCCTGGGCGGTCTAAGACGAAGCCAGGACGAAGATAAATCACGCCAGAGAGAGACCCCACTCAATGGATGGTTCGAAATGGGATCGATAATAGGGAGCCCACAAAGGACGTACGCGTCCAGCTATGTACATGAACACGGCCCCTTGACCCGCGAGACCTGCCGCGCGATACGATCATTCGCGCAATGCGAACTCTCGAAACCAGCGTGGATTCATGTACATGTACGTCCTTCTTTCGCTCCTGAGATAAAAAGATCGATGAGAAGATCGACCGGGAACCCGGGAACCCGGGAGCCTGGAACCCACCGAAACCGGCCCGGAACCCATGACCAGGAGCCCGGGAACCCGGAGCCGGGAACCCGGGAACCCAGCCGGCCACCAAAACTGGCGGGAAGCTTTCGCGAAAATCTGTCAGTTTCCGCGCGGACCCCTTCACAGTGCAAGCACCGATTGGGGAGCAAAGTCGGGCGAAGATGCATCAAGAATCTCTGAGGCCCCGCGGCTCTGGAGGACGTCCCGGGCGCCGCGGCCTTCTCAGAGCGCTCTGGCACTCCTCGCCCCAGCCCCGTCCGATGATCGCCCCTGGGGCCGAGAAGTGGCGAGCGCCCCTGGGGCCGAGAAGTGGCTGCGCGCGGCATCGCCGGAGGCTCGGCTCCCGAGTCGCGGAGGGTCAGCTCCGGTGCCGCCGTGCTCGGAAATGTCACGGAAAATGGTGCACGAGGCAGTGGTGCCCGCCCGTTTGGTCCGGTCGTTCGCGTCGGTGCTTCTTGGATCGGCCGCGGCTGCCAAGTCCTTCTGTGATGCTAAAATGTGCTTTGACAGGGTGGATGTTGTGCTTGAGGGGATCCGGTGGTCCAAAAGTCTGCTCGAGGCCCTCAGCGGTCAGGGGGTGGTCCGCTGCAGCCTCCATGCAGTCCTGGAATTGCTGTTGGCGTCGTGCGAATGCTCAGGGGTCTTGTGCCATAGGCTGTGGCTCTTGCGTCGGGCTGCTCCCCGTCCTGGCCTGTTTAAGCACACTCTTTAACAGAATACCCATATGATGCTTTTCCAGCCGGCATCTTCAATTGAGTTGCGAGGACACGAGTACCCAGAAAACAAGCCCAGAAATCAATATAGAAATGTAAGGCGTGGCACCGTTTTCAAAGACACCTGATTGGGCGACGGGCAAATTGAATGCTGAGCGTATCGATCTTGATGTACCGTGCCAAGAGCTGTGCTGCGCTGCGCCGTGCTGAATCGCGATGTGCCATGCCGCGATTGTGCTCTATAGCGTTGTAGATCGCGTCCTCCTGTGCATCCGAGTCCTGACCGAACTGATCTGGATTGTAAGTTCGAGCTGAGCTGCCTGAGCACATAGTAGCTGCCCCAGGGCCAATTAACAAGGGGACATGCCAGGGGGACGCGCCGTGGAACGTCCCAAGGGACGCGCCAGGCGACGTGCCAGGGGACGTGCCATGGGGACGCACCGCGGGACGTGACCAGGGGACGCGCTACGGAACGTGCCAATGGACGTGCCTCGGGACGTGCCAGGGGACGCGCCGCGCGACGTGCCAGGGGGACGCGCCGCGGGACGCGCCACGGAACGTGCCAGGGAACGCGCTAAATTGCAATGCTGAATGTATCGACCTTGATGCACCGTGCCAAGAGCTGTGCTGCGCTGCGCCGTCCTGAATCGCGATGTGCCATGCCGCGAGTGTGCTCTATAGCGTTGTAGATCGAGTCCTCATTTGCATCCGAGTCTTGACCGAACTGATCTGGATCTTAAGTTCGAGCTGAGCTGCCTGAGCACATAGTAGCTGCCCCAGAGCCAATTAACAAGGGGACATGCCAGGGGGACGCGCCGTGGAACGTCCCAAGGGACGCGCCAGGCGACGTGCCAGGGGACGTGCCATGGCGACGCACCGCGGGACGTGACAAGGGGACGCGCTACGGAACGTGCCAATGGACGTGCCTCGGGACGTGCCAGGGGACGCGCCGCGCGACGTTTCAGGGGGACGCGCCGCGGGACGCGCCACGGAACGTGCCAGGGACCGCGCTAGATTGCAATGCTGAATAAATCGACCTTGATGCACCGTGCCAAGGGCTGTGCTGCGCTGCGCCGTGCTGAATCGCGATGTGCCATGCCGCGAATGTGCTCTATAGCGTGGTAGGTCGAGTCCTCCGTTGCATCCGAGCCCTGACCGAACTGATCTGGATCTTAAGTTCGAGCTGAGCTGCCTGAGCACATAGTACCTGTCACAGAGCCAATTAACAAGGGGACATGCCAGGGGGACGCGCCGTGGAACGTCCCAAGGGACGCGCCAGGCGACGTGCCAGGGGACGTGCCATGGGGACTCACCGCGGGACGTGACAAGGGGACGCGCTACGGAACGTGCCAATGGACGTGCCTCGGGACGTGCCAGGGGACGCGCCGCGCGACGTTTCAGGGGGACGCGCCACGGGACGCGCCACAGAACGTGCCAGGCGACGCGCCAGGGAACGTGCCACGGGACGTCCCCGACCCAGGGCCGGGACCCCTTCGTAAGTTGCGCTGCTCCGCGCCCCCCGGGCCGCGCCCCCCCGTGAACGACATTGCGTCCGCGCTCCCAGGGCCACGATCCACGCTCCCACGCTCCCAGGGCTGCGCTCTCTCGTGAATTACGCTGCGTCCGCGCTCCCAAGGCCACGATCCACACATAATGATGCTGTGTCCGCCCCCCCCAGGGCCACGATCCCTCGCAAATGACGCTGCGTCCGCTCTCCCTGGGTCACGGTCCCTCGTCGACTACGCTGCGTCCACGCTCCCAGGGCTGCGCTCTCTCGTGAATTACGCTGCGTCCGCGCTCCCAAGGCCACGATCCGCACATAATGATGCTGCGTCCGCGCCCCCAGGGCCACGATCCCTAGTAAATTACGCTGCGTCCGCTCTCCCTGGAGTACGGTCCCTCGTAAAACTATGCTGCATCCACGCTCACAGGGCTGCGCTCCCTCATGAATTACGCTGCGTCCGCGCTCCCAGGGCCACGTTCCCCAGTAAATTACGCAGTGTTCGGGCTCCAAGAACCACCTGAGCATCCTGGGGCGCCCAGGCCGCTCGAGTTCTGCAAAAAAACGATCCGCTCGAGACATCCTCGAAACGTCTCGCTCGAGACATCCTCAAGACCTGGGCACGTGAAAACAAGCATTTCACCTGAGACATCCTTGAACTCGATATTGATCACAGAATAATTTCGCCGGCCCTCTTCAAGTTGATTCTGAGGGGGGGATAAACCTACTCAAAAACATGATGGACCCACGAACCCGGAAAGGGATATAGACATGTGGAGCATGGACACGTTTTCATGATACCCAACTGGGCAACACCTCACGAAACATCCCACGAGACACCTCACGAAACAGCCCACGAGACACCTCACGAAACATTCCACGAGACACCTCACGAAACATTTCACGAGACACCCCGCGAAACATTCCACGAGACACCCCACGAAACATTCCACGACGACAGGCAACCACTCAACCAAGGCGGTGTGGTCGTGCTGGGGAGTGGTCGTGCTGGTCGTGCTGGGGGGTGGTCGTGCTGGGGTGTCGTGCTGGGGGTGGTCGTGCTGGGGAGGGTCGTGCTGGGGCGTGGTCGTGCTGGGGCGTGGTCGTGCTGGGGTGTGGTCGTGCTGGTCGTGCTGGGGTGGGGTGCGTGCTGGGGTGGGGTCGTGCTGGTCGTGCTGTGGGGTCGTGCTGGGGTGTCGTGCGTGTCGTGCTAGGGTGGGGTCGTGCTGGGGTGGGGTCGTGCGTCGTGCTGGGGGGTGGTCGTGCTGGGGTGTGGGTGCGGTCGTGCTGGTCGTGCTGGTTCGTGCTGGGGTGCTCCGCACCCTGTGATTTATCGATGCGTGGTCGTGCTGGGGTGTGGGCGTGCTGGGGTGTGGTCGTGCTGGGGTGTGGTCGTGCTGGGGTGTGGTCGTGCTGGGGTGTGGTCGTGCTGGGGTGTGGTCGTGCTGGGGGGTGGTCGTGCTGGGGGGTGGTCGTGCTGGGGGTGGTCGTGCTGGGGGGTGGTCGTGCTGGGGCGTGGTCGTGCTGGGGCGTGGTCGTGCTGGGGCGTGGTCGTGCTGGGGTGTGGTCGTGCTGTGGTGAGGTCGTGCTGGGGTGTGGTCGTGCTGGGTCTTGCTGGGGTGGTCGTGCTGGGGTAGTGGTCGTGCTGGGGTCGGGTCGTGCTGGGGTGTGGTCGTGCTGGGGTGGTGGGGTCGTGCTGGGGTGGGGTCGTGCTGGGGTCTGGTCGTGCTGGGGTGTGGTCGTGCTGGGGTATGGTCGTGCTAGGGTGGGGTCGTGCATTTCGCTCGAGACATCCTGCCAAAATTCCAGGAAATCGTACAAAAACAAACAAATTAGTCGAAACATCATCGAAATTCCTTCGCGCGGGGCGCTTTTCCGCGTCGCGGTCGGCTCTGCAAAACAAGCGTTTCGCTCGAGACATCCTCGGCAAACTCTGCGGAGCAAGCGTTTCGCTCGAGACATCCTCAACACACGAAAAAGTGGCCCGCACCCTGTGATTTATCGATCGGGATTTCAAAAACAAGCGTTTCGCTCGAGACATCCTCAAATTTTAATTCGCCGGCCTCCTTCGACCTCGTTATTTATCAGGGAAAAAATTCGCCGGCCTCCCTCAAGTTGGCACCGGGGGACAGGTTTACCTACTAAAAGAGAACCCTGGGCCCACGCCCTTTCCGGGAAAAACCCTGGGCCCCCGCCCTTTCTGGGAAAATCAAAACCTGCGTGGCAACAGTGAATGAATGTTGAAGCGCGGATGTAAATGGTGATTGTGAGGTGTGCCTGTGAGGAGCGATGGGCAGGTGATCCACTGTGAGCGCTCAGACTGCCTGGCGGCTTGAGGCAAAACCAAACAGCGCGCGGCAACGTACGCAACAACAAAAACAACAAAACGATGCACTACAGTCCGAGTCGACCCTTAGATGAGACGAAGAAGCGAGGATGCAGCAGCCGCATTGACTGAGCGTTGCGTCCTCACTGTGGCCGCCGCCGCCCCGCCCTGCATCGCCTTCGCTCCCAGGCCCGCTCCCGCGCCACATGTCACATCGGACGGCACGGTGTGCCCCGGCCCCCTCCCCTAAGCCCAGACCGCTGTCCTCCACCATACCTTCCTCGTTCTCCGCCACCATAATCCCCCCTGTCCACTTCAGCCTGGTCCCCATCCTCACCCTCACACTCACCCTCATCATCATCATCATCATCATCATCATCATCATCATCATCATCATCATCATGATCATCATCATCATCATCATCATCAGCATCATCATCATCATCATCATCCTCATCATCATCATCATCATCATCATCCTCATCCTCATCCTCATCCTCATCCTCATCATCATCATCATCATCATCATCATCAGCATCAGCATCATCAGCATCAGCATCAGCATCAGCATCAGCATCATCATCAGCATCATCATCATCATCGTTACCATTATCATCACCATCATCATCACCATCATCAGCATCATCATCATCAGCAGCAGAAACATCATCATCAGCATCATATTCATCATCGCCATCATCATCAGCAGCATCACCATCAGCATAATCATCATCACCATCATCATCATCACCATCACCAGCATCATCATCAGCAGCATCATCAGCATCGTCATCACCCTCAGCAGCAGCAGCATCGTCCTCACCATGACCACCATCATCACCATCATCATCAGAAGCAGCATGATTATCATCATCATCTTCACCATCATCATACTCAGTATCACCATCACCATCATCATCATCATCATCATCGTCAGCAGCATCATTATTGTCCTCGGTCTACTCATCATCATCAGCAGCATCATCACCATCATCAGCATCAACAGCAACAGGAAGAACATTAGAATTACCCGACGCATCGACATCCTCATCATCATGGTCATGATCATCATCATCAGCATCATCAGCATCATCATAATCACTATCATCAGCAGCATCATCAGCATCAGCATCACCAGCATCATCATAATCATCATCATCATCATCATCAGCATCAGCATCATCATCATCATCGGCATCATCACTATAAGTATCATCAGCAGCAAAATCCTCCTCATCATCATCATCAGCAGCATCGCCATCACCAGCATCATCAGCAGCATCAAGAGCAACAGCAAGAGCAACATCAGGATCCGAATCATCGTCACCATCAGCATCATCATAGCCAGGGTCAGCATCGTCACCATCACCACCACCACCATCATCACCAACATCATCAGCATAATCATCACCATCACAATCACCGACATCATCATCATCATCATCATCATCATCATCATCATCATCATCATCATCATCATCATCATCAGTACCATCATCATCATCATCATCACCACCATCATCAGCAGCATCGTCATCGTCATTTGCATCACCATCATAAGCATCATAATCCTCCCCATCATCACCAACAGCATCATCAGCAACAGCAAAAACAACATCAGTATCCGAACCATCACCAGCACCATCATCATAATCATCATCACCATATCTCAGCAGCAGCAGCATCGCAATCGTCAGCAGCAGCATCACCAGCAAAATCATAATCATCATCGTCATCATCATCCTGAGCAGCATCATCATCATAATCATCAGCATCATGATCATCATCGTCATCGTCGTCAGCATTACCGTCATCATCATTATCCTCACCACCAACATCATCATCAACATCATCATCTTCACCATCAGCATCAGTATCAGCATCAAGATCACCATCAGCATCATCCCAATCATACTCATCATCACCACCACTACCATCAGCATCATCATCCCATCATCACCATCATCATCATACTCATTATCATCATCTTCATCGTCATCGTCCTCGTCGTCCCCACCGTCCTCATCATCCTCTGCGTCCTCGTCCTCGCCCTCGCCCTCGCTCTCGCCATTCCTCTTTATCCTCCTCCTCGTTCGCCTCCTCTGCAGCATCGCTCTACCCAGACCACTTCTCCCCCTTCCTCAAACAAGCCCTGAACAGAGGAGAGGAACCCGAGGCGAAGCAGGCATCTCCTCCTGCATTGAAGCTCGGCGAGGTCGACGGCAGCCACAGGGGCATCTTCGGGGACAGGGCCTCCCAGGAGGGTGGGGTAGAACAATCCTCCTCCTCGTCCTCCGTATCCGCCTTGTCCTCCCGCGCTGCCTCCACATCCGCACCCTCCTCCTTTTCTTCCTCCTCCTCCTCTTCCTCCTTTGTCCTCCTCCTTTGTCCTCCTCTTCGTCCTGGATGACCTCATCCTCCTCCTCCTCCTCCTCTTCTTCTTCTCTTCCGCCCCGCATTCCCCATCCTCATTATCCTCTTCTTCCTCCTTCGCATCGATCCCTTTCCTTATAGGCAACTCATGACAATCGCGCCCTCCGCCGTGTGGAGCAAGCGTTTCGCCCCAAACTTTCTTGCCACGTATGATCCTGAAGCTTGAATCTTGCACCAACTCAACGGATGGAGCAGGCGTGGTTTTGAAAATTGGGCTCTCCCCTGAGCGCCGCACAGAGTCATCGCATAAACTTGCAACCGGTACAAAGATGGAGAGGTCGTTTTCAAGATGGAGTTCTTTCCGTAGCGACTCACACATTCGTCCTAGCAGGTTGCAACAGCTACAAGGATGAAAGGGCCGTTTTCAGAATGGAGCTATCGCCTTGGCCCCGCACACATCCATCTTAACAGGTTGCGATAGCTACGAGGATTGGGGAACAATTGTTTTTTAACGGGCTTCCCGCCCTAGCGCCTCACACAGTTTCAAGGATGAAGGCGGTTCCCCTCAAAATCGAAATATCGCCCTCTTATTATTATTACTATTATTATTGTTATTATTATTATTATTATTACTATTATTATTACTATTATTATTATTCCTCCTCCTTCTGCTCCTCCTCTATATCTTCCTCTTCCTCCTCCTCCTCCTCCTCCTGCTCCTCCTCGTCCTCCTCCTCCTCTTCCTCCTCCTGGTCCTCCTCCTCCTCCTTCTCATCCTCCGCCTCCGACTCCTCTTCCTCCATTCCCTTGTCCATATAGATAACTCCTCCCTGTCGCACCCCGAAGCAGGTCAAAAGGACGGGCCGGGCGTTTCGCCTGAGACTTCCTCACAAATTAGGATCCTGAAGCTAGAAAATTGCAAAAGTTTCACGGATGGCGGGTGGCCTGCTTTCAAATGTGGCTCTCGCGCTTGCGCCTTGCACACTCGTCCGAAAATTCCGCAAGAGCATCACGGATGGAGGGCGGTCCGTGTTCAAAATGTGGCTCTCGCCTAGGCGCCGCGCACATTCGTCGTCAAAGTTTGCAATAATTTCACGGATGGAGGGGCGCTCCTCTTCAAAATAGCTCTCGCGCCGCGCACATTCGTCTAAAAATCGTGCAAGAACTTCACGGATGGAGGGCGCTTCCTTTTCAAAATGTTGCTCTCGCCTTGGCGCCACGTCCACTCGTCTTAAGAGTTTGCAGCAGCTTCGAGGATTCTCATGGTTAACGTCCCAACTATTGTGTTTTGTACGGTGCCGGAATGTCAGGGCGCAACAGTCACTTTGATTCGCGGTGTCGAAGGCCCTGGAGTAGCGTTCTGGCACAATTCAGGAGATCGGCAAGACGCAACAGTATCGGCGATTCGCGGCGATGAGATCCCAGAAATGGTGTCCTGGCACAATTTCATATTTTCGACCATCTGTCTTCCAACGGGGCATTTCCTTCAGTGAAAATGAATCCGTGGAGGAGCCTATAAAGAGGGAGCTTGAAGGCTTGGAGCGAAGGTTTATTGCAACATAGTTGATGAATATTGTGCTTGCACTGGTTCTCCTCCTCCTCCTGCTCCTCCTCCTCCTCATCATTTTTTTTCCCAAGCGCGATCGCTGCCTCGGAACGCCTGCGCTACGTCAGCACCACTCGCAGGTAAGAGGAACTCGCAGGAGCAAAGTGCACGCGGGGAACGCAGCGGAGGAGGGAGGAAGGGGAAGACAGCACAAATGGAGTCAACGCACAACGCCACACCGCGGCGTCTGCTGTGGATTACCCTACAGCATCTACGCCGGTCGGAAAAGTCGTACGCTTGAAATGATCCAATGTTGTCGCCCGGACAGCTTCGAGCTCTGTTTGAAACCCAGCTCAAGCTAAAAAAGAAGCGTCTCGATAGGAACCGCCTCAACTGGTGAAACCAGGCAGAAAAGAAGGGGGAAGACACTACGCCTAGCACGTCGGCGAGCAGTACGACCGAGAGCAGCACCACGAGAGTGGCGAGCTCGACCGAGACCAGCAGCACAGCCACGCCCAGCGCGTCGGCGAGCAGTACGACCGAGAGCAACACCGCGAGGGCGACGAGCACGACCCAGAGCAGTACACATGACAGCACCAGCTCTACGCGGACACCCGCGAGGGGGACCAGACACTCAGTAGGCAGCACCACCACCGGCACCAGGGGCAGCATTACAGAGAGCAGCATTCCTGCGTGGACAGCCGCGAGTGGGCCCAGCAGCACCACAGAGGGCACCACACCTGACAGCGGCCGCTCTACGCTGACATCGGCCGGTCGGGCAGGTCAGAGCGGCACCACGGGCGCTACCAGCCGGACGGCGACCAGCAGCACAGAGTGGAACAGCAGCTCCAGCGATACCAGCACCGTCGGCACGACCTGGACCAGCAGCGCCAGCCGGAGCAGAAGCATCAGCGTCACCAACACGACAGCCCCACCCGCCCCAGCAGCCGCAGCAGTCACCAGGGCGCCCGGGGAGGAGGAGGATGGCCAGCAACTACGACGAGTACCACCAGCACACGGCGATCCTGAAGAGCGACGGGTTTGTGCAGACGGTGTGATGCAATGTTCAGGTTTGCTTTGATTGCTCCTCCCTTCCCTCCTTCTCCGCCTCTCCGTGTAATTTTGTGCATGGGCAGCGTGTGTGGGCTTAGCTCACGGCCGCGTTTGGCCGACCCCACGGGCCACTTCGCGTCGCCCTCGGCTCGTCTTCTCGTCGCCGGATGTCGGCCCTCCGATGCTGCGGGGCACGGCTGTGCCTCATCACCGTAGTTATTTCATTTACAAACTTTGGCGAGTGCTTGCACCCAAACCTGCATCTCCCGCTTTTGCGGCTTGCCTGTCTTGCCTTTTTCCTCCTCCGTCCTCCTCCCTCTTCTTGGTGTCTTCTCGTCCTCCTCCTCATCATCATCATCCTTCTCCTCCTGCTCCTCCTCCTCCTCATCCTCCTCCTTCACTTCCTAGTCCTCCACCTCAGCCCCCTCGTCCTCTGCCTATGTCGAACCCTTCTGTCTTCTGGTTTTGCGCATTGCACTTGCCGAGCCTAGTCCCCAACGATTATTGACATTGGTCTTGGTGCTCCTCCTCCACCCCATCCTCTCATCATCAGCAGCATTATGATTGTCATCATAACCACCACCACGATCATGAACATCATCGTCCTCTGCTTCGCCTCACTTTCCTGTTCATCTCTCTCGTCCTCCTCCGCCTCCTCCTTCTCCTCCTCCTTCTCCTCCTCCTTCTCCTCTTCTTGCTCCTCCTCTTCCTCCTCCTCCGCCTCCTTCTCTCTTTTTCTCTATCATTCGGACTATCTCCCGCGCAGCACGCGTGCACACAGCAAGGGGGATGATGGGTTTGTGCAAACCCAACATACCCCTCGCTGCGCACTTCGCTGCGCACTAAAACGCAGTCAGGGACACCCACAAGCAATTGAGACCCACTTCCGCCTGCGCTGAAGACGCATGAGATCTGTTGGTTCAATAGCATATATATATATATATATGCACGTGTTGCGCATGACCCCGATGGGGGTTCTCAACTGCTGGTTGAGGCCCGTATTCTGCGGCGCCCCCTGCGAACGCGAGGCCTGAAAGCTGAGCCCGAGTGAGGCCTCGCTTTTCCGAGGATGATTCTCGAAGCCTGCTGGAGGTGGCGAACGCCTCCGTCTCCCAGCGGCTGGCAGAGGCGAGGAGCCAGCGTGTGAAGCTCCGCGCGAGTGGACCACGGCAGGCTCACGCAACGATGACGTGGGCGTTGGCTCCGTCACCGCGTGAAGCGACCAACCTCGAGCTATCGCGGCTTCCCGACGGCGCAGGAAGTCTGACGTCAACTGAGTTCGGGCCGCTGGCAGCGTTCAACCTGGAGCGCCCTCGCAGGGACCGCGGTCGCATCAACGCGGCGCGAATCTGCTGTAAGCGGGACGGACGCGGCCGCCCCAGCTGGAGAAAAAAACCTGACTGCACCAGCGCCGAGGCGCCTTTCAACAGGAGTAAGCTGTGACACAGCGGCAGGTGAACCAAACACGCCCTGCACTCATATTTACAGCTCGGCCGACAGGCACTGTTGGGGCTGCTGTACCCTTACCCGAGGCCGTCATCTTCTACGACACCCCCATCATCCGCTCCCTCCTGGCCCTCTCCCTCCTGACCAGGCGAGCTGTACACGCGCCCATTTGAACATGTGTTTCGAACAGCCGGGGCGTGAAGAGCGACGCGCCGTGCGAGGAACCAGATCAGCATCGCGGCGAGGACGGCGGGGGTCGACGGGAGCCCCACGGAGGAGGGCCACGGCAGAGCGAGGCAGCTGCTGGCTGGGTAGGATCGCCCGAAGAGACAGAGAGAGCCAGAGCGCCTCGCGGTCTTCGCATGGGGGGGCCAAGCGCTCCCAGGAGGATCAGCATGCACCGATCCTTGGTCAGGGCCAGCCCGGAGAGGATCTGTCGACGCGCGGAGAACAGGAGACGAGGAGGGGGAGGAGGAGGATCAGGAAGAGGAGGAAGAGGGGGAGGTGGAGGAGGGGGAGGAGGAGGAGGGAGAAGGAGGTGGAAGGGAGGAGGAGGAGGAGGTGTGACGGAGGAGGAGGAGGAGGAGGGAGGAGGAGGAGGAGGACGGAGGAGGAGGAGGAGGACGGACGAGGACGACGGAGGAGGACGGACGAGGACGGAGGAGGAGGACGAGGAGGGAGGAGGAGGAGGAGGAGGAGGAGGAGGAGGAGAAGGAGGAGGGAGGAGGTGGGAGCAGACGGGAAGGGCCAGAGGAGGTGCCGCCCGCAGGAGTGCTCATACTCAGACGCTGGGCTTTCCCGCGCTCGTTGGCCCTGCCGAAGCGGCGGCCTGGAGCGGCCAGGCCCTCCTTCGGCTGGGCACAGAGCGCAGAGGTGACCCTCGGCAGGGGTGACCTGTGTTGCGCGCCCGTGGTCAGAGCCCCGAGATCATCGGGGCTGGGGGCTGTCGGGGGCAACTGCAGGAGTTACCCCAGACCGGAGGTATCCCGGATAACTCGGGCGTCCAACCACTCCCGAATCATCGGGGCTGGGGGCGGTCAGGGGTAGCTGCTGGTTCGCGCGTTGGGGGCCCGAACTGGAGTTACCCTGGACCAGAGTCATCCTGGATAACGCGGCGTCCAATGTGGGGGGCCATATCCAAGCGCGCAGGCAATTGCTGGGGGGCCCTGGTGGGCCCACAGCCAAGGTCACTCTGGCGAAAGGTCACTCTCACGCGTGACCGGGTCCTCAGGGGCGGCCCGCCGCGTGGGCTGCGCGGCGGTCCAGGACGAAGGGCTGGAAGTCCGGGTTGCGCACGCGCCTCAAGCGGGGCCCCTCCCACCTTTTACGGAATGAACATCATCTTTCGGAGCGCCACTCGGATTCGTTGGATCGGCGCTGGCCCCCCCGCCCCTCCCTGACGCGCGGGGCGCGCCCGGGGCCTCAGAAGAGGCGCCGCCAGGGGGGGTCCAACGCAGATCGTAAAGATCCGCGCGGGTTGTCGAGAACAACTGCCGACCCTTCCCCCTGACGTGCACCCTTTCCCTTGCGCCTCGAGGGCAACCCCTTAACTGTGTCGCCGCGGTGGCGGTGACAGTGGGGCCTTATAGCCGTGGGCGGCGTGGAGGACGGCGCTGGGGTCTGGCAAGACGACGCCAGGACGAGGACAAATTCGGGTGAGGATAAATCGAGAATCTCCGAAATCCGGCGCTCTGGAGGATGCCTCGTGCGCCGCGGCCTTGTCAGAGCGTTCCAGAATTGGAGCGGATTTATCCTGGTCCTAGCCCCGTCCGATCTGGGCCCCAAGTCCACGACAAATTCGAAATACCTGCGCGCACCACAAGAATTCAATGTTTGTGCCAATTTAGTTCTGCGCCTCCGACCACCTGCTGATGTTCGCGTCCAGGCCCTGCAATGTGGCCACAGAAACGTCGAGCCCGCGCCCGCCGACCGGGCGGCCCGCGCAAGTCGGGCGCCCGTGCCACGCCCTCTGGAACTCGGTGGCCACATCGCTGGAGACGAAATTGAAGAAGGCGTGCCCCTTGTTCTTGCGAGAAGCGAAATCGCGGGGCATGTAGCAGAAATCCACTCTGCCGGCAAAGCCCGAGCGGTGGACCTCCTCCAGCAGCTCGTGCTGGCTCACCTCCTGGGGCAGGCTGCGCAGCATCAGGGAGGTCACACCCTGCTTGATCTGCCGCGCGGCCCTCCCCGTGCCCGCCGGCTGCGCGCGACGTGGGGCCGCTGCCGCAGCGCCCGCCGCGCCCACTGCCGCGCATGCCACCCGCGCTGCCGCCGTCGCTGACCCCTGCTGGGAGGCTGCAGCGCAGCCGGGGCCTTCCGCCGCGGGCGCCGCCTCTGAGCATCGTCTGAATAACCGATCCCTATCCCAAGCGACGTGGCCTTGACCCTTGGCTCAACCCCACTGGCCGACCTGCCCACCTCTAGGTCGGGATCCGCGTCATCCCATCGGGTCTCGCAGGGCGTAACCTTGGAAAGTCATGAGGACACCCCCCTGTGTCATCAGTAGCACCGCGTGGGAGACATGATCGACCCACGAACCCGGAAAGGAATATAGGAATGTAAGGCATGGCAACGTTTCAAAGACACCTGATTGGGCGACGGGCACATGCAATGCTGAATGTATCGATCTGGATGTGCTGTGCCGAAGGCTGTGCTGTGCTACGCCGTGCTGAACTGCGATGTGTCATGCCGCGACTGTGCTCTATATAGCGTTGTGGATCGAGTCCTCCCTGGCATCCGAGTCCTGACCGAACTGATCTGGATCTTAAGCCTGACTGAGCAGATGGTAGCTGCCCAAAACTAATCGACAGAGGGGACATGCCAGGAGGACGCGCCGCGGAACGTCCCAAGGGACGCGCCAAGCGACGTGCCAGGGGGCGTGCCATGGGCACGCGCCGCGGGACGTGCCAAGGGGACGCGCTACGCAACGTGCCAGTGGACGTGCACCGCGCGACGTGCCAGGCGGACTCGCCACAGGACGCTCCGCGGAACGTGCCAGGCAACACGCCAGGCCGCAATGCTAAGGGTATCGATATTGATGTACCGTGCCGAAGGCTGTGCTGTGCCTGGGCCTGGGCGACCTGGACACGTGAAAACACGCGTTTCGCTTAAAACGTTCTCAGCACATCCTCATGCTAGACATCCGCCTGGGCAACCTGGACACGTGCAAACAAGCGCCTCGATCGAGACTTCCTCGACACATCCTCATGCTAGACATCCGCCTTGGCGACCTGGACACGTGCAAACAAGCCTCTGGTTCGAGACATCCTCAACAAATCCTCATGTTAGACATCTGTCTGGGCAACCTGGAGGCGTGAAACCAGGCGTCCTGCTCGAGACATCCTCAAGAGCTGGGCACGTGAAAACAAGCATTTCACTTGAGAGATGCTTTGAATTCAGGTCCCCAGGAGAGGACAATCTGCAAAACGAAACAAGCGCTTCGCTCGAGACATCCTCAACACATTATGAGAAACAGGCGTTTCGCTCGAGACAACCTCAAAATTCTAATTCGACGGCTCTACGCGACCTCGTTATTTATCGCAAAAGAATTTCGCCGTCAGAACCGGGGGTAGCCACACGAAAAGAGAACCCTGGGCCTAAGCCCTTTCCGGGGAAAAACGAATCCACTGGGGGGGGGGCTGCCGAACGATAAACTTTAGTACCGCGGCCAAACAGCAAAACATGATCGACCCACGAACCAGGAAAGGAATATAGAAATGATAAGCATGGAAACGTTTCACGACACCCACTTGGCCGACGGGCAACTGCAATGCTCAAGGTAACGATGATGATGATGTACCGTGCCACGGGCTGTGCTGTGCCGTGCTGTGCTGAGTTGAAATGTGTCATGCCGCGTGGAGCTGTGCCGCGCGCTATTGCATTGTGGATCAAGTCGTCCCTGACGTCGGAACCCTGACCGAACTGATTTGGATATTAAGCTCGAACTGCCTGAATTCATAGCTCGGGCTCAGCAGCTCTTCAAAAGAAGATGGATACACCGAGGAGAAGGAGCTTAAGATCCAAATCAGTTTGGTCATGAATATGGTGGCGGTGATGATGCGGAGAAATCAACCAAGTCGAGCTCAATATCCGAATCAGTTCCGAGGGGGAATCAAGCCGCAAAGTATTTTTGAACAAATCGGCGCAACGAGGTCACGAACACTGCGAGAGCAATGCCAGCGATAGCGCGGCGGCTCAAGGAGCACTCCGGCTCCCGCCGGGCAGGGCGGGGGGAGACGAGGGCTGACCCTGGGGGTGCAATGCCCAACGTACAGAAATAGCAATGAACGAGGAGGCGCAAGAAAGACGAGCGACCCTGAGGGTGCAACGCTGAGCAGGGATGGAGCTAGGCATGGGCAGACCCCGAGGGTGCAGAGCCCAACGGGAAGGGAGAAAAGAAGGAGGTGGAAGTCGAAGATGACAACAAATATGGCTCAGCGGGTGCATGGGCTGACCCTGAGGGCGCAATGCCGGCGCAACGAAATCACGAACACTGCGAGAGCAATGCCAGCGATAGCGCGGCGGCTCAAGGAGCACTCCGGCTCCCGCCGGGCAGGGCGGGGGGAGACGAGGGCTGGCCCTGGGGGTGCAATGCCCAACGCACAGAAATAGCAATGAACGAGGAGGCGCAAGAAAGATGAGCGACCTTCAGGGTGCAACGCAGAGCAAGGATGGATCCAGGCATGGGCGGACCCCGAGGGTGCAGAGCCCGACGGAGAGGAGGAGAAGAAGGAGGTGGAGATCAAAGATGCGGCAATCAGAAAGTGTGGCACACGCAGCCTCCTCGTAGGCGACGCTACTGAGGGCCGTCCTCCACAGCCCACTCGGTATCCTCGCCCGTGGGGGTGATGGGCGCTGGCTCGAGGCCGTCGATCGCCAGCAGACGGTTCATGCTGTACCACTTGTTGATGATCACGCGCTCGTTGTTGCCCTTCAGCGGCAGCTCAGGAGCCCCAGCGTCGTTGTAGTAGACCTTGATCTCGCGGATCTGCTCGCGGGTCATCTCTCCGTAGCCCCACTCCTCCATGGCCGCCTTCTTGAGCATCATGATGCTCACGAAGAGGCGATCCTGCGTCGGCCCCTCACGGTTCGGCAGCTCGATGGCCTTCCACTGATGCAGGTCGTGCAGGCACACGTGCGCCGTAATGATGGGCACGTTCGCCGCGGCCCACGGGTCCTCGACCCGCGGCGGTGGCACGGGCGCCGGCGCTTCCTTCCTGACGTGGATCCACGCGTAGAGCTCCAAGACCACGTCGTCGCCCAGAGGATCGCCGCGGGGCTCTTGCCCGTGCGCCTCACTCACCAGGACGTTCGTGTTGTAGTACTCCGACATCTCGGTCGTGATGGCCCGCTTGATCGCCGCCACCTTGACACCGAGACGCCCTGGGCGCGCGGGATTTGTCGAGATGTGGCACGTCACCGGCGCCCACGTGTCGAGCTCCGCGAAGTAGGCGAAGATCCTGCCCATCATGGCTTGGAAGCCCACGATGCGAGGGCGCTGGTCGTCATCCTCCACCTCCTCCAAGTCGTTCGGCAGGTCGACCAAGATCACGGCCCTCTCCAATTGGCTTGGGCCTGCCATGGTGCGGCTGGTGGTGCCGCCGCGGGTGCCAGGTGCCGGAGGGTGCGCAGGCCACTGCCTGCAGCGAGTCGAGTCGGGCTGAGCGAGCGGACTGACAGACTGAGCCAGCAGGACGGCTGTGGTTGGATATGCCTTTGCTCCCCTGTCGACTGAAGCTCTCGACCCTCCCCTTCCCCTCTTCCTCCCGGAGCTC
>CAUYUJ010020455.1:42500-57177 GCA_963575745.1 Prorocentrum cordatum
CAGGGGCCGAGAAAACAAGAAAACGAGAAAACGAATCAAGGTCAGAGAAAACGGAACCACGACCAAGGAGCCGAGAAAACGGTACCACTACGCAGGGCCGAGAAAACGAGAAACGAGAAACGAGACCACGACCCACAAGCCGAGAAACCGAGACCACGACCCAGGGGCCCAGAAAGCAGGAAAACCAGAAAACAAACCAAGGTCAGAGAAAACGAGATCAAGTCCCAGGAACCGAGACAACGAGAAAACGAGAAAACGAGAAAACGAGAAAACGCGGCACAGCCCGAGGAAACGAGACCACGACCCACGTGTTGAAAAGACAAGACCACGACCCAGGGCAGAGAAAACTGGAAAACTATAAAAAAAACAAAGTCCGAGAAACCGAAACCACGACCCAGGGGCCGAGAAAACGGAAAAACGAGAAAACCATACCGAGCCCGAGAAAACGAGATCACGACCCAGAGGCCGAGAAAACAAGAAAACACTTAAACGAACCAAGGTCCGAGAAAGCGAGACCATGACCCAAGTGCCGAGAAATGAAGGAAAAACAAACAAAAAAAAAACGATAAACGGAACATGGGCAGAGAAAGCGGGATCACGACCCTGGGGCCGAGAAAACGAGGAAACGAGAAAACGAACCAGGTTCCGAAAAAACAATCCACGACCCATGGGCCGAGAAACCGAGCAACGAACCAGGGACCGCGAAACCATCCCCATGACCCAGGAGCCGAGAAAACAGGAAAACGAGAAAACGAGAAAACCAACCAGGGTCAGAGAAAACGAGACCACGACCCAGGTGCCGAGAAAACGAGAAGACGATAAACCTAACCAGGCTCCGAAAAAACGGTGCCACGACCCAGGGGCCGAGAAAACGAGAAAACAAACGAGGGTCCGAGAAAACGGCACCACAAGAAATTGGCAGAGAAAACAAAAAACAAGACAACAAAGCGAACCAGGGTACGAGAAACCGCGGCCACGACACAGCGGGCGACAAACGAGACAACCAGAAAACGAAACAGTGTCTGAGAGAACGGTACCACGACCCAGAATCCGAGAAAACCCGAAAACGAGAAAGCGAACCAGGGCCGGAGAAAACGAAACCATGGCCCAGGGGCCGAGAAAACGAGAAAACGAAACAGGGCCCGAGAAAACTGAGATGCCCAAAGATAGTGTTGGTGAGATATGTCAAGTACTGCTAGGATGAAATACGTTGCATTTAGTTTAACTTAGATGATCTAAACTGAGCTCAGATGGTCTAACCTAAACTTGGAATAACTAGAAAAACTTCTCAACTTCGCACAATTAAGAAACTTAAATTAAGTGAAATTGGCAAGTTGAGTGTAGTTCGGTAGAGTTTGTTGAAGTTAGCGGGGAAGTTAAGGAAAGTTGGAGGAACTAGGGGGAGCTCATTTTCCCAGGCATCCTGTGGTGTTGGTCCTCGTTTTCAAGAGACACCGCCCCGCGTCTCCTCTTTCCTTCCTCCTCCCCCCCCATCCTCCCCCTGAGGGGGCCCTTGCAGCGGCATCGCGATTTGGGGGGGGGGCTCAGGATTAGCGCTTGCGCTTGATGTGCACACAGAGAAGTACACATGTATGTATGTCTGTCTGTCTGCCTGCCTGTCTGTCTGTCTGTATGTATGTATGTATATATGTATGCATGTATGTATATATGTGTATGTGTGTATGCATGTATGTATGCATGTATGTATGCATGTATGTATGCATGTACGTATGTAAGCATCGATGAATGTAGATGCATAGACGCGGAATCGCCGCCAGCTCGGAAACGGGAGTTGTGAGACTGTCTTAAGCGAAACAGCCCAGAGCACCTGATGTTGGTTGAACATGCCCCTGTGCGCCGCTCCCTCGGCCAGACGGGAATTCTATGAGAGCAGGAACCCTGTCAACACAACTGTTCATTCGGGGAACCAACGACCCCGAAAATAACCTGGACATCGCATGCGCCCCCGGTGGAGCCCGCACAACCTCAGGACAAGGACTCCGGGAGCCCAGAGTTACGAGCCTCTCTCCAGCGCAAAGGGCCACACAACCTCTCCCGCGGCAGCTCGGATCACACAACTGCGAGGAGCGAGGACGTCTCAGGCGGAACGGCCCAGACCACGTCGCAAAAAACAGCTCGGTGAAACCATCTCGAGGACATCTCCAACGAACCCCCCTTCCACAGGGAGGGGGGGTAGCTTGCGAAGCCCCCCCCGAAAAAAGGGGGGGGGGAGCTTGCAAGCACCCCCCCCCCCTGCAATGCACCCCCCTCAGGCGCACATGAGGGGGAGGGGTAGCTTCGGAAGCCCCCCCCCCTGGAAAGAGAAGCCAGGGCTACCCCAGGCCCTGACAAGAAGAGAGGGGGGGGTGCTTCTGAGCCCCCCCCCCTTTGCCCGGAGGGGGGGGAGGGTAGCTACGGAAGGCCCCCCCCCTGGTAAAGGAGAGCCCGGGCGAACCCCGAACCCCCAAAATAGGTGAAGGGAGGAGGTAGCTTCGAAGTCACCCCCCCTTCAGCGATAAGGCCCCCCCAGCTTAACAACACAGACCAAAGGAAGGGGGGTGAGCTTCGGAAGCTTCCCCCCCCTTCCGAAGGAAGAGGGGAGGGTTGTTTAAACCCGGGGCTCCCCTTTTCTTTCAGTAGTAGCAATCAGAAACATGATAATATGAAAAACACTACTGGAAAATAATAGTTGATAGCAGAAGTAGTTGTGGCAGTAGAAGTAGTAGTAGTAGTAGTAGTAGTAGTAGTAGTAGTAGTAGTAGTAGTAGTAGTAGCAGTAGTAGTAGTAGTAGTAGCAGCAGCAGCAGTAGTAGTAGTAGTAGTAGTAGTAGTAGTAGTAATAGAAGTAGATGTAGTAGTACTTGTAGTAGTAGTAGTAGTAGTAGTAGTAGTAGTAGTAGTAGTAGTAGTAGTAGTAGTAGTAGTAGTAGTAGTAGTAGTAGTAGTAGTAGTAGTTAGTAGTAGTAGTAGTAGTAGTAGTAGTAGTAGTAGTAGTAGTAGTAGTAGTAGTAACACTAGTAGTAGTAGTAGTAGTAGTAGTAGAGTAGTAGTAGTAGTAGTAGTAGTAGTAGTAGTAGCTGTTGTTGCTGTAATAGTAGCAGTAGTCGTCGTAATGTTAGTAGTAGTAGTAGTAGTAGTAGTAGTAGTAGTAGTAGTAGTAGTAGTAGTAGTAGTAGTAATGGTAGTAGTAGTAGTAGTAGTAGTAGTAGTAGTAGTAGTAGTAGTAACAACACTAGTAATAGTCGCCGTAGTACTGACTGGTGGGAGTAGTAGATTTGTGTAACAGTGGTACGAGTAGTCGTAGTAGTAGTCGTAGTAATACGAATGCTAATAGCAGTAGAAGTAGTTAAGTTATGAGTGTAGTAGCACTGGCACTTAGCAGTAATACTCGTAGCAGTAATGCGTCGTAGTAGTATCTAGCTATGACAGCATTTAGGTGTCGTAGTACGAAGACGAATGCTATGTAGCATTACTTCTAATCGTAGTAGTACGTACGTACTAGTACTTAGAAATGCTTAGTAGTTGCACCTGTACTCAACAGTAGTAGTGCTGCTACTGAAACTCGAAGCTTTGGCAAGTCGCTTGAGCAGCAACTCGCTGCGGACGTGCTGCTGCGCCGTGCTGCAGAGTCCAGCCGCGTAATAAAGACGCGCGAGAAGGATGCAAGGGGCCTTGGAAGGCCACGTTGACACGTTGCGCGCGGGGCGCGGCCAGCGAAAACGGCCAAGGATTGGCAGAAGGGGAAGAATGGAAGGGTAACCGTGGGAGGTCGTTCACCAATACTACGCGGGTTCAGTGTACTTGCGCTGTCTGGTCGGGCGGGCTGTCTGGTAGGGTAGCTGTCTGGTAAGGCTGCGATCTGCCTGGCAAGGTCGCTACGAACCTTCCTCAATCCGTGAAGCCCTTGCAAAGCTGTTGAAACAAATGTGCGCGGCGCTCAGGCGAAAGCTACATTTTGAAAACGAGCCGAGTCAAGCCGTGCAAATTGCGCAATGCATAAATCAAGGATTCTCGCGGCGCTCAGGCGAGAGACACATTTTGAAAACGAACCACCCTCAATCCGTGAAGCCCTTGCAAAGCTGTTAAAACAAATGTGCGCGGCGCTCGGGCGAGAGCTACATTTCGAAAACGAGCCGCAGTCAATCCGTGAAACCTGTGCAGTGCATAACACGGGGATTCTCGCGGCGCTCAGGCGAGACACATTTTGAACACGGGCCGCCCTCCATCAGTGAAACTCTTGCAACTTGTTTAAGCGCATGCGCACGGCGCGAACGCGAGAGATGCATTTTGAAAACGACCCGCCCTCCATCCGTGCAACTCTGGCATATGTTTAAAAAGGAATGCGCGCGGCGCTCAGGCGAGAGCAACATGTTGGAAGCGGCCCGCCATCGCCCGTGAAACTCTTGCAACATATTTACAGCGAATGGGCGCGGCACTAAGGCGACAACCACGTTGAAAACGACCGGCCCTCAATCCGTGAAACTCTTGCAACGTTTTGTTAAACGAATGCGCGCGGCGCTCAGGCGAGAGCCACCACATTTTGAAAACGACGGGCCCTCAATCCCTGAAACTCTTGCACTTTGTATAAACGAATGCGCGCGGAGCTAACGCGAGATATACATGTTGAAGACGACCCGCCCTCCATCCGAGAAACTCATGCACTTGTTCAAACGAATGCGCGCGTCGCTAAGGCGAGAGTATTATTTGAAAGAGACCCGCCCTGAATCAGCGAAACTCCCGCTAAGTTTTCAAAACGAATGTGCGCAGCGCTAAGGCGAGGGATACATTTGGAACACGACCCGCCCTCCATCCGTAAAGCTCTTGCCAAGTTTTGAAGCGAATGTGCGCGGCGCTAAGGCCAGAGCCACATTTTGAAAACGACCCGCCCTCAATCCGTGGAGCTCTGGCATATGTTTGAAACGAATGCGCGCGGCGCTCAGGCAAGAGCAACATGTTGGAAGCGGCCCGACCTCAATCCGTGAAACTCCTGCAACGTGTTTACGAGCGAATGTGCGCGGCACCAGGGCGAGAGCCACATTTTGAAAACGACCCGCCCTCAATCCTTGAAACTCTTGCAACGTTTTGTTCACTGGATGCGCGCGGCGCTGAGGCGAGAGCAACATTTCGGAAACGGCCCGCCCTCTATCCGCAAAAGTCCTGAACATGTTTGAAGCAAATACGCGCGGCGCTAAAGCGAGAGCCACCTTTTGGAAGCGAGGGAGGGCTCCTTCGCCCCCCTCCTCATCCTCCTCCTCCTCATCATCATCATCATCGTCATCACCATCACCATCACCATCACCATCATTATCATCATCATCATCATCATCATCATCATCATCATCATCATCATCATCATCATCATCATCATCATCATCATCATCATCATCATCATCATCATCATCATCACCATCACCATCACCATCACCATCATCATCACCATCATCATCCTCTGGGTGCTGGAATTACGCTTCCTGGTGCAGACGATTTAACCCTTTTGCCGACCGGAGGGGGATCTTAATGGCTTTCCAAAGATATTCACACCTCGGAGGGGTGTGGCTGGTGGGGCTGAGAGAACCCAGGCGGGGATGGGGATAGGCTAGACGGTAGACGATGCTGAGCCTCTTCCGCCTCGATGGCCGCCAACGTCGACTCGGCAGCCCGCATGGCGGACTCCAGGCTATCGGCGCCGCACGGGGAGGTGGCCGCGGCACCAGCCAGCACAGTGTGGGTCACCGGTGAACGCTGGCCGCCGAACGCCACGGCGGCCACCGTCTGGAGCACTAGTGGCACGCGGGGCGCGGGCGCCCGCAGCTCGGCCTGCGTCGGCACTGGCAGTCCGAGGGCGCCTGGCGGCACTGCCCCGGCGTGGCCGCGCAAGTGCACTGGGGCCAGCAGCACTGATGGCGGCGCGCGCAGGGCTGCAGCCACCGCCGGGGAGCACGCGGCCATGCTGGCCGAAGCCGTGGCGAAAACCTTCGGCGGCGCCAGGAACGCGAAGCAAGCCGCGCCTTCCGCCCAGGCCCCTGCGCCGACAGGAGCCGGGACCGCGGCACCCCTGCGGCTGCTGCAGGGCGTCCACTCGAACGCCTCGTCGTCTTCGTCGGTGTCCGGCCACAGCTCCGGCGCGCTCTCCTCGTCGAGGCCGCCCGCCTGCTCCTCGTCCCCCCTTGGGCTGCCCGGGGCCTCCGAGGCGCGGCTCCTGGGCGCAGAGGTCGAGCCGCCGTCCGAGTCGGCGGAGGTGCACGCCGCCACGCCCGACAGGGCACAACGGCATCCGCTGCCGCGCCCCTCCTCGAGGTTGTCGAGCGTCGGCTGGAGATGGTGGGGCGCGTACCTGAAAGGGAACGATAAGGTGGGAACCGGCTCAGCGGGAAACGCCGACCTGGAGTCACCGAAGCATCGGCGACCCGCCCCTCATGGCGAAGCCGCGCGCTCCTGGGAGGGGTGGGCCGTCGGGCCTCCGTCGGCGATGAGTCGGTACCCCCCCCTGGAGCCTAACGGCCCCCCGCAGCGTCGCCCCCGGGCTTCTGGGTCAAAGATTGGAGGCCTGGAAATTGGCACCAACACCAGCACAGGGGTTTGCCTACACAGGGAGATGATGATCTTAGATTTCGGTGTTGGGGGTAATATTTCGGTCACCTTGGAAGCCAGAATATCACCACCATCACCGAGATTGGGATCGTCTTCCCTCGGTGGAGGCACACCGCCGATCTTGGTGTTGGTGTCAATCTCTAGGACTCCGAAAAGAGCTTAGCTCTCTGGCCTCCGCTCGGGACGGCCTGGGCACCCCCGGAGCGCCCCGGGCGAGGCGCAGGTGCCGGGGAGCGCTCCGAGGCCGGAAGGCGGCCGCCCAGGGACGAGGACGTGCGAAATCCTCGCGCTCCCGAGCCTCGTCCCCCCCCCGGAGCCCGTCCCCTACCCCCTCCCCCAGCCCAGACATGCGACGTCCTCCTCCTCCTCCTCTCCTCCTCCTCCTCCTCCTCCTCCTCTCCTCCTTCTCCTCCTCCTCCTCCTCCTCCTCCTCCTCCTGCTCCTCCTCTCCTCCTCCTCCTCCCTCCCTCCCTCCCTCCCTCCCTCCCTCCCTCCCTCCCTCCCTCCCTCCTCCTCCTCCCCGGAAGTCCCGACCCTTTCCCTGGGACCTGCTTTTCGTCCCGAGTCGTGTTTTGACGGTCCCGAGGCCCAGCGAGGGCCCCCCGAGGCCGAAGATAGCCAAAAACCTCCCGTCCTGATTTTTGCTACGACGAGATCATGTCTGGGAGCGTTGCGCCTGAGTACCCCGAGTGGCTGTGGCTGCGCTTGCGGGCGCGGGGCGGCTCGCCCCAGACCGGGAAGGTGCTGGCGAGGGGCGCCAGGCGGGGCTCGGCGCCGGTCCGCGCCATCGGCCGCGCGCGAGAGAGCTCTCCCTGGGGGCGCCGCAACCGGACGCTGCGGAAGGACCAGTAGGGGGCCACATGCGAACCCTACCCCTACCCCCCTCAGAAATCGTGGGGGGTAGGGGTAGGGTTCGCATGCGGTCCCTTAACCAAGGAAAGATTCGGCCAGGCGAGACTCGGCCAGGCTGGGCTCGGCCAGCTGAGCTCGGCCAGGCCGAACTCGGCCCAGGCCGAGTTCAGCATGGCCGAGTCCAGCCTGGCTCGGCTACGCGCAAGAGGTGGCCCTAGGCGAGAGTGACCTTCAGTGCGTGGACTATGGGGGCGCGAGGTGGCCAAATCCAAGCGCGCAAGCAGCCACTATCGCATCGCGCTCAGCGATCGGGGGATCCTGGTGAGCCCGCACCAGGGGTCACTCCAGCGAAGGGTCACACTTACGTTTAGTCGACTGGCCGAGATCCGCTGGCCGACAGCTGGCCGAGTTCAGCCCGGCCGAGCTTTTCCTGGCCAAGCTGTGCGCTGCAGCCGAAGAGCGGGGGGATCCCGAGCACCGAGAGAGGCACTCGAGCCCAGACGGCATCGGACGAGCAGGGGCGACGCCTAGGAGGACGCTACGTCCTCGTCGTCGTCGTCGTCGTCGTCGTCGTCGGAGGAGGAGGAGGAGGAGGAGGAGGAGGAGGAGGAGGAGGACGAGGACGAGGAGGAGGTGGAGGAAAAGGAGGAGGAGGAGGAGGAGTTAGAGGAGGAGGAGGAGGAGGAGGAGGAGGAAGACGACGACGACGACGACGACGACGACGACGAGGGAGGCAGGGAGGAAGGGAGGGGAGGGGAAGGGGGGAGGGAAGGAGCCAAGCTAGGTGCGCTCGCGTCATATCTGACGTCCTACCCCATCACTCCCATCCCTTACCATGGCGTAGATCTCCTCTCTATTCGCACAGTCGGAATGTCGAGCAGGACAATGATTCCGAAAGGCTGCGCGATGCATCGTAGAGCACGGCCTAGCAGGGCGTAGAAGAGCACGGCAGAGCGTGGTATGTCATAGTATGGAGTGGCGTTGCGTAGTGAAGAATTGCATCACAAAGCATTGCAACGCAAAGAACGGCATCGCACAGCGGCACAAAATAGAACATGGCATAGCATGGCGTTGAAAGTCAAAGCGTAGCATGGCATAGCATGGCGTGGTACTGCGTAGTCAAGCACTGCATATCCTAGCATTGCAGCTCAAGGCATGGTATCGCACAGCGGAGCACCACATAGAAACTGCATTGCATGCCGTGGCATGGCACTGGAAATAATGACGCCAGCGCTGCAGCGGGAGCACGATTCGGAACGAGCTGAAGCGCGGAAATGAGGCCAGCGCTGCAGCGGGAGCACGATTCGGAACGAGCGGAAGTACGGAAATGAAGCCAGCGCTGCAGCGGGAGCACGATTCGGAACGAGCGGAAGCCCGAGAATGAGACCAGCGCTTCAGCGGGAACAACATTTCGAAAACAAGCCCAAGCAAATTCCCAACTCCTGGGAACCCTGTGTGGAAGAACGCTACGCGGAGGGGGGCCGAACACCTTCCAGCATCCTCGGGGGAGAGAGAGAGGAGAGTAGCATTCATGTGGTGTAATTTCATTGTAGAGGGACGACGGAGCGCGGGGGCGGGGAGGTGGGAGAGAGGGAAGGAGGAGGAGGAGGAGGAGGAGGAGGAGGAGGGGAGGAGGAGGAGGAGGAGGAGGAGGAGGAGGAGGAGGAGGAGAGGAGGAGGAGGAGGAGGAGGAGGAGGGAGGAGGAGGAGAGGAGGCGCGCCCGCCGCGCCACCCCGCGGCCGCGGGGCCGGCGAGGGGTGGGCGCCCGCTCGGGCGCGAGAGGCAGGAAGGCAGAGGCAAGGAGAGACAAGGAGTGAAGGGGCCCCAGGACACACAAATAAATGCACACAAACAAAAACATTCCCAATACTTTCCCACAGTTTCTGGGTTTGTGTCTTCCCCCTCCACTTCCCATATGTTCCTATATACATATATATATATTTCTTTTTCTGGGGGTCGGCGATGAATTGTGTCTGTGTGTGTTTTCCCTCCTGAAGGGAGGGAGGGGGGAGAGGCAGGGGACGAGGAGGAACGCTGGCCATGCTGGCGGGAACTGGGCGTACATCCAGGACGAGGGGGGAGCGACGAGGAGGAGGGAGGGAGGGGGGGCCGGCTCAGGGGGGAGACATCGACCCGGAATCGGCGACAAACCACCGGTAGATCGGCGATCGATGGGCCCCCGCTGGCGCGAAACAGCACGCTCATGAGCAGGGTGGGCCATTGGGCCTCCATCGGCAACGAATGGGCGGTCGGGGGTCGATGCGTCCCCCCCGAGCCCACCCCACCCCTGACGTTGCCCCCGACCGGGTTCGGTCTTCGGTTATAGGTCGGCTCTCCAGCGGCCGTTCGGGAAGATCCTGGCACGCCCTTGGCGTGGCGCACCTGCTTGGGAGCGCCCCGAGGGTGGAAAACCGCCGAGGACGGACGAGAACGCCGGATCCACCCCCTCCGAGCCTTCCCCCACGCACACCCTCCCAACGTTGCTCCTGAAGGGAGCAGGGGCAAGAGCTCCCAGGGGGGGGGGGGGGGGGCTGCCAGAGGGAGGTCGGCGGTTCCGAGCCAAGGCCGCGGCGGGCGCCCTCGGAACCGCCTCGCAGGAGGCCAGCCCCCCCCCCCCCACCCGAGGCGGGATGGGCGCCTCGGACAGGCAGACTATCGAGCACACTCAAAACATCGGATCTCTGGGTCTCCGAGGTCCCCAGAAGGCGCCTGCGCCTGGAGGTCTCCGAGATCCGCAGGGGGCCCCAGAGAACGCCAAGGGCGTCCCAAAAAGGGCAGGGCGGGCGGATTGAAGCGGGGGGAATGGAAAATCGGGGGAGCATCGTGGGAGGATCGAGGATCCTTCTCCTCCTCCTCCTCCTCCTCCTCCTCCTCCTCCTCCTCCTCCTCACCCTCCTCCTCCTCCTCCTCCTCCCCCTCCTCCTCCTCCTCCTCCTCCTCCTCCTCCTCCTCCTCCTCCTCCTCCTCCTCCTCCTCCTCCTCCTCCTCCTCCTCCTCCTCCTCCTCCCCCTCCCCCTCCCCCTCCTCCCTTCCTTCCTCGTCCCTCTCCTCCTCCCCCTCCTCCCTCTCCTTCCCCACCTCCCTGTCCTCTCCCTGCTCCTCATCCTCCTCCCTGCGTGCTGCAACAAATGGCGACCTGGAGAGGGGAGCAAACCGAGACTCGGGCAAATCTGCCCGTGACGGTCCTGTTCAGGCTAGCAAGCGCGCTGCACTCAAGACGAGAATGACAATACCTTCCTTGGCAGCAGAAGACCCAAAGTAGCGCTTACAATACTAAAGAGAACACCGACCGAAAGGCCTGTAGAGAGAGTGAAGAATACGATTGAAAGGACTCCAGCGAGCGCTAAACTACCAGAGGCCAGGCACGAAACCATACGAGAGGCCATACAGGAGACAATGTGGGAGACCATAACCGAGACCGTGCGGGGAACGGCGCGGGAGACGATGCGGGAGGCCCACGCGGAAACATACGACAGACCGTGCGGCAGACCGTGCGGGAGACCAGTCGGGAGGCCCTCCGGGAGCTCCTGCGGAAGGCCATGCGGGAGACCATGCGGGGGGCCGTGCGGGAGACCACACCTGCGGGAGGCCCTGCGGGCTGCCGCTTCCGGAACTCGCGGGGGGGGGGGAAGCCCTGGCCTCAGCAGAAGCACCACGCCCAGACAGGCTGCAGACGAGCGCGCTCCACTGCCCGCACAGCAACTCCTCGCGAATGGCCTGGATCCGCCGCGGGGAATCGACGATACGTCTCATCGAATAGGGGGACAAAAAGTGGCATAGACATAAAAACTCGGAGGTCCGCGCGGGTTTCTCGGATCGGCGCTGGACCCCCCTCCCTGGCGCACGGAGCGCGCCAGGGGCGGCGCCTGAGGCGCCGCCGGGTGGCCCCAGCGCCGATCCGAGAAATCCGCGCGGACCTCTGAGTTTTTATGTCTATGCCACTTTTTGTTCCCCTATTCGAAGCAAACACATGCCTTTCGGACGTCTGCCTGGTGCAGCTGCCTGGGGAAACACCACCCCGGAGTGCCGGACCACGGCGGCGGAGCCTCCGACCCCCGCGAGCAGGAGGCGCCGCGCGCGCGCGCTCGCGAGCTCGGCCCCGCGGCCGCCTTCAGGTAGAAGGCCAGGGGCAGGTGCCGGCGAGGCACCGCCGCGATGGCAGCGCCGCCGCCACCGCCGGCGCCGCCCGCGTCGCGGAAGGCCGCGTCGTGGAGGTCGCAGACGTCGCCCCGGACCTGAGCCCCCGGTGCTCCCGTCTCGGGGGCCACTTCTCTCGTTCGCCCAAGGCCCGCGTCGGCCGCCTTCGCCCCCGGCCCCCGCAGAGGGGAGGGAGGGAGGGAGGGAGGGAGGGGAGGGGAGGGAGGGAGGAGAGGGAGGAGGGGGGGGGGACAGGAAGGCGAGGGAGGAGGGAGTGAGAAGGGGAGGAAGGAGGGGGGAGGGGGGGGGAGGGGGAGAGGAGGCAAGGGAGGGAGGGGCAAGAAGAAAGACACAATGGAAGGAGGAGGACGAGGATCAAGGTTACATGAGATCTGGACGTGCCGCATGGGAGGTGGAGGGGAGAGGAGGGAGAGAATAGGGACAAGCTAGGTGCGCTCGCGTACTATCTAACGTCGTACCCCTCCCTATCCCTTACCATGGCGTAGATCTCCTCTCTATTCGCACAGTCGGATGTCGACTAGGGCAAGGATCCCGAGAGGGTGCGCGATGCATCGTAGAGCACGGCCTCGCAGGGCGTAGAAGAGCACGGCAGAGCGTGGTATGTCATAGCATGGCGTGGCGTTGCGTAGTGAAGAATTGTATCACAAAGCATTGCAACGCAAAGAATGGCATCGCACAGCGGCACAGAACAGAACATGGCATAGCATGGCGTTGAAGATTAAAGCGTAGCATGGCATAGCATGGCGTGGCACTGCGGCTCCTAGCATTGCAGCTGAAGGCATGGCATCGCAAAGCGGAACACCACATAGCATTGCATTGCATTGCATGCCGTGGCATGGCACTGGAAACAATGACGCCAGCGCTGCAGCGGGAGCACGATTCGGAACGAGCGGGATCGCGGAAATGAGGCCAGTGCTGCAGCGGGAGCACGATTCGGAACGAGCGGAAGCCCGAGAATGAGGCCAGCGCTTCAGAGGGAGCAATATTACTAAAAATAAGAACGAGAACCCAACTCCCAGGAATCCGTTGTAAAAAACGAAATACGCGGAGGTGGGGCGGACATCTTCCGGACGTCATGAGGGGAGAGAAGAGCAGTAATCATACTGTGTAATTGTGGAGAGGTGACGGGGGAGAGAGCAGGAAGGAAGAGGCGAGGAGGGAGGAGCGAGGACAGACGATGAGTGAAGGAGGAAGGATGCCGAAGAGAAGGGGAGGGCCTCCTCGGCGCCTCGTCTCCTTGCAGTGAAGGGAACGAATGACTCCTCCTCCTCCTCCTCCGCCTCCTCCGAAGCCTCTCCTTCTCCTCATAATACTAAGACGATAATAAGATGCTCACGATCATAAACTAAGAAGAATCCTCCTCCTCCTCCCCTCCTCCGACCTCCTCATCAGCATCATCATCATCCTCTTCCGCTTCCTCCTCCTCCTCCTCCACCTCCTCCTCCTCCTCTTCCTCGTCCTCCTCCACTCCTTGTCCTTATAGATGATTTCTCCCTGTCGCACCCCGAGGCCAGCTTTTAGGGCGGGCCGGGCGCGAAAGCTTTTACTATGAAAACAGTTTCACAGATGGAGGGCGGGTGGCTTTCAAAATGTGGCTCTCGCCGTAGCGCCGCGCACATGCGTTTTAAACATTTGCAAGAACTTCACGCGTTGGAATCGGATCTTTTTCAAAATGTGGCTCTCGCCGTAGCGCCGCGCACACTCGCTGTAAAAATGTGCAAACGATTCACGCAATGAGGGCGGGTGGTTTTCAAAATGTGGCTCTCGCCTTAGCGCCGCGCACATTCGTTTTCGAAATTTGCAAACGCTTCACGGAGTGAGGGCGGGTGGTTTTCAAAATGTGGCTCTCGCCGTAACGCCGCGCACATTCGTTTTAAAAATTTGCACGAGCTTCACGCATTGAGGGCGGGTAGTTTTCAAAATGTGGTTTTCGCATTAGCGCCGCGCACATTCGTTTTCGAAATTCGCAAGAGCTTCACGCATTGAGGGGCGGGTCGTTTTCAAAATGTGGTTCTCGCCGTAGGGCCGCGCACATTCGGTATCAAAATGTGCTAGAGCTTCATGGATTGAAAGCGGCTCCTTTTCAAAATGTGGCTCTCGCTTTAGTGCCGCGCACGGAATCCCACGATCAACGTACCAGAAATGGTGTTTTGGAAGGATTGAGGATTATGCGGCCGCAACAATTATGTTGATTCGCGGTGTCCCCAAAATCGCGTTCTGGCACGCTTCCGGATCGTCAGGACGCAGCAGTCAGGTTGATACGTGGCGTTGAAATCCAGAGAACAATGTTTTGGCACGCTTCAGGATCTTCAAACGGTCGTCTTCCTACGAGGCAGTTCCCTCAATGGAAATGAACCGCTGTATGGGGCCTATGAAGAGGGAGCTTGGAGGGAGGGCTAATCATCATACCTACCGGCGTGATTTCGCACTGCACTATTTCGACCGACCGTGCCTGGAGTATGATGGACGTGCCCTGGCATGCGCGAAGAAATGTGTCCTGGACTGTGAACGCCGGGGTGTGTCCTGTCTCCATCTGCTGAAGTGAGTGCCTAGAATGTGCTGGACTGGAACGCGTGCCTGGAATGTGTTGGACGTGCCCTGGGACGAGCGAAGACATGTATCCTGGAATGTGAACGCGGGGGTGCGTCCTGGTTCCGTCTGCTGGGCTGCGTGCTGGGATGTCTGCTGTCTGCGCACTGCTCCGACGTCTCACTATGCTGGAACGCGCGCCTGTAATGTGCTCGACGTGCCCTTGGATGCGCGAAGACATGTTTCCTGGAATGTGAACGCCGGGGTGTGTCCTCTCTCCGTCTGCTGTCCTGCGTGCTGGGATGTCTGCTGTATGCGCGCTGCTCCGACCATCTGTGTTGGTACGCGCGTCGATATGTCAAAGCCTGCCACCGTCCCGCGGCCTTGTTGCTCTCCCCCGACGACCCCCCCACACGGCTTATTCCGACCGACCGTGCCCCCGCCCCCCCGTCATCCGTGCACCCCCCCCTGGACTGCTCCGACCGACCGTGCCCCCTCCCCTCTGCCTGTCCCGTGCCCCCCCCCTTCCTGGCGAATTCCGACCGA